>JAFIDM010107273.1:0-13540 GCA_023159025.1 Thereuonema tuberculata | reverse complement strand
ACCCTTCGCTAATGGATACATGGGTCACTGGTCTAAAGCGGTCTTTATAATCGACCGAGTTGTGAAAAGAAATCCTCCCGTTTACATTGTACTTGACGATAAGGAGGAAATCATTGAAGGAACCTTCTAACCGTTAGAATTAAAGATTGTTCTTAAGTCTTATCGATCTCATTATCCTGTGGAGAAAATTCTATGCGAGCGTGGTCTGGGATCAGCGAAATAATAACTAGTTTGATGGCTCGGTTACAGTCTCGAAATCGATAACTGGATTGATGCAAAGAGCATAAATTTTTGCATTATTTTTCGAGTAACTTCAGTGCCATTTATTTCCTGGACAATACACTCACCTCTTTCACTATAAAACTTCTAAAACGAATTGAATTGAATGTCATTTACGAATGTGCAATCCCTGATATTCAATATCTTCATACACGGCACAATATTTCAGAAAGGGAAGGAAATTTTATGATTACGAGAAATCCTTCTATTCTGTTCCAACTACCTCTTAAGCGAAATTACAAAAGCTTGACTGGCATGATCCATACTTTTCAGCGAACCATTCCAACATATTCCAACAGCTCTCGCAGTACATTGCATTTGTCTGCAACGATACAACTCAAACCACTGTTCTCACCTTTTCCCGAAATTCGGAAGTCGCCGTTTTCGAATCGTTCGCATCTGTTTTAGGACTTGACACTGCTGCACCAGAGTCCTAAGATTTGTTAGAACCTTCCATCCGACTTATCATTTTTCGGTAGACAGATAGAGGTATTCGACCTCCTAAATCGCCCAACATCGATACAAGTTAAGTTGAACGTTTTTATCTCAATGTAATATAAATCTCGTCAGTCTTCCAAAGACCAATGTTTTAATCATTGCTTTTGGTGACTACTCTAATCATTATATTATTCATTGATAATGGAATCTTTCTGGTAACTGAGTAGGCACCCATTTTTCAATATTGAGGTTTGCCATTTTTTTTTAAATGTGTGTCTTTTGATTAATGAAATGATCTTTGTCCTTTAATTGCTCCTATCTTTAATATATTAAGATAATCTGGACACTATCCAAATCTGGAGCAGCTTACCAAAATCGTTAATGATATCGAACATCACTACAGGGAGGAAACAAGAATTAAATTTTCTTACAATTCCCTTTCTAGGAAAATCGCGAAGTAAGGGTAAGGAAACTATCAGTTATGCATATTTTGGATATCTTGGGTTTTGGTGATTGACAAGAAATCAATTAAAAAAGCATTGTTACTTCTCGACCTTTATGGAGGATTCTACAGTATCTACATCTACTCTGATATATCTTATGGTTGAATACAGTGCTGTCTGAGACATAATGGCTCCACTGCTGCGCATGTTTCAAATTCGAGGCAATGACGGCGATCTCATTACCGAATCCTTCACAATCTCTATCACCAATCGCTACTATGTCACTCTTTCGAAACTATTTGTATTCATTTGCGAGATGATGCTGGGCTTCTCATTCCATTCGAGGGAGATGACGAGTCATAGTTCAACTCTATTTTTCGCAAAGTTCGATGTTTTGTCACTCTATTATTGCGACCTTTAAAAATGCCATCAGTACTTTGCTAACCAGAGAGGTCACGGCGAAATACCCATATTTATTGGACGACGATATCTACGAGGATAGGGGCTAGAGGGCTTGTTCCCCTCTCTCGTGCAGTGGGACAACCTTTTCTCAATTAAATTGCTGTATCTTCAGGACGATTGATCTTGCACTGTGGAACTCGAATTTTAGACAAATACGAACGAGGTACACCTTTCAAAGAAGCAGCAAAAACTAGATTTTCGGTAGACTGTCAATGATATTTTCTCCTCCACACTATTTCAGGAGGGAACTGGAAAATGGAAACGGAAAAGCAATAGGAATCCAGTAGCAGTAGCAAATGACATTAAGTGATGCACAGTCAATTTGATCGTCCTCTATGTCGAACTCCTCCACCAACCAAAGAGTATCGCAGATATCGTCGTCGTCAAAAACTAAAGGATAATTTTGATTAGTAATTGTAATGGCATCCGATGGACAATCCCCTCATACAAAAAGTTTTATAATCAGTTAGGTCATTTTACCGTATCACCACCAACAATTTCCATTAACAATACTTTAGACAGTGAATTCTATCCAATCTCTTCACTGAGTGACAATGAACCGATCAAATTTCTAGTGAATGGCAAGACTGAAGAGTACTTGGATCTTTCACAAACTCCGGATTGTCAAAAAGGCAACAGTGTGGGGATTGGAACTGCCGACAAAGTATGTGTTGTCAGTCAAATTCTTCATACTCTTTTAAAATCAAATTGATATTTATAAAATGATAAGCTCGTCACTAACTGCAACAACTGCTACAATTATTGGGCTTATTTTGAAACCTTCTTAAATTTTGGTAATGATGCAAAAGAGTCCCTACTGACTGCTTCTGACTGGTGTCAGGATACTCTAAATACCTTTACCGAACTTGATCCTGCCACCACCTCAAACAAAACTGTATGAACTGTTCACTGAAGGTAGAATAGGGGATCTACTGGGATGCTCCATATCATTAGCTTCAAATTTCTTTCCAAGGAAGACTTCTCACTCAGTTATAATCTTACTCCGAAGGACTATTTTCTTTGCATTTTATCGAAGCCCTGACTGTTCAGGCAAAGACAATCATCTGTAGCTCATTCGTCAATGCAATTTCCAAATCAACCTATCATTTAAGAAAGTGCTCCCCAATACAGTAAATGTGATTGTCTATGCAGAATTTCAAAACATTTTCAAAATCGATGCTGCTCATAACATTCTACATGAAAAGTTGAGTAGAATATTACAATCTGCATCAATTTCGAGAATTTTTCAACAGTTTTTGCAGAATACTGACTCAATATAGTCGACAATCGATTTATTTTAATACTTTAAAGTGGACAAAACATTTAACGATGCTATGGTTAAAGGGCTAGTGCACAAACAGCTATTTCGGGTCTTCAAAATTCGTCAGGAACCATTCCAGCAGATCAGAGCACGATGTTGTCAGTGTTGTACACATTACCTATCTAAGTCGTAATCGAAAAATAATATGTAATCAATTTTGCTCTGTATAGTTTTGTAGTAAACATTACTTCTGATTATTCAAGAAAAAAATACTGTATCTCTTTTCAGGTCTCTTTTCGTTTTAAAATAAAATAGAATACCAGAAAAATAAAATAATGTAATAATTAACAACAGATTTAAAAGAACAAGAACAATAAATTACAAAAAAGAATAATTACATCCTGGATTCGAACTCAGAAATAGCAGATTTATTGAAATAACTCTTCAGCTGATTCGTTTTATTTCTTTTATTTTCGCTTTATTCCTAACTTATTGTAATTATTCCAAAAATCACAGCCATCTCAACCAAACACAGCCATTTGACAATTATTTCAAGAAAAAAATGAATTCAAGAGGAAATATATTTTCTTGTCTAGAAACAAACACACACACACACACACACACACATCAACTTATATAACTTGCTAATTTCGTCTGTCTGGCTGTCTGGCTGTAACTCGATATAACTAAGCTATTAAGATAGATCCAAGGGTTCTCAATGGCACCATTGAATCAAGGGTACTCAAATTGGACGAAATATTAGTTCATTTTGTCATTCCATATTGTTTCCATGAAATTTTAACTGGAATTCTAATAAAACCAAATAATTTTGTTACCACTGCATCCATTTTAATAAAATTTGGCATACTTACTCAGTTGTTTATGCTGATTTCGAACCTCAAAACTATTTTTGTCGTAGAAGCTTCGTTCACAAGTTAGCACAGTATTTAGATTACATTTACTTTATATTTGATAGTTGATAATAAAATTATTTTTCAGATTTTTTTATGCCTGTCGTCCGACAGGATTGCTGCTAGTATATACACACATATATAACATTCATTTTAAACTTCTGAAATATAATGAGTCTTTCTGAATTGGCAAGGAGTCATAATAATAAACTAAAAAGCAATATTTTTCCTACATTCGAAATATTATAAATATAATTTGTTTTATATCAAAGACATAATAAAGACTATGAAATTTATATTTAAAAAAACAAGTTCGAACATGTTTCATGACAAAAGTGTTGTATTTTCTACTTTTGAAGATGAATGGAAGTGCATAATATTGTTACCGGTTAAAAAGGTCAACTACCCTTCTGCACTGGTCTGACTCCGCCTCTCTATTGAAGCCAGAAGGAGGCATCAGATAGCGATAAAATAGGGAAGTAGAGCCAGTTTTGGCAGTTCGTTCCTGAGCATAAGCCCAAACAAACAGCTCCAGCTGTGAAGAAGACCTTAGCTCAGCGTTTCTCAACCTGTGGGGCGCGCCCCTCTAGGGGGGGCGTGATAAAACTACAGGGGGGGCGCGAGTATATGGAGAAGAAATCTTATTAAAAACTAAGTATTTTTTTTTGTTTTTTTTTGGTTGAACAGATAGGTTTGGAGATTTTTTTTTTTTTTGCGTTGAACAGATAGGTTTGGAGGTTTTTTTTTTTGGAGGGGGGGGTGCGATGAGAATTGTGATTGAAAATTGGGTCGCAAATACTAAAAGATTGAGAAACACTGCCTTAGCTGGAACCGTCGAGCTGTCATCTTCAATCTCCAGAGATGAAAAAGACTACGCCATGCAATTTCCACCCATCTTCGAGAGAGGTTGATTGTATCAGACCTTGGCAAGCCGCCTTCGCCGGAGAAGAGCCCGTACTCAGACTCGACAAGTGGGCCTGGTCCCAAAACTGGCAGTGCAGAGGCAATCATTCTTCCCGGACAGCAAGAACCCCCTCTCTCCTGAACTTTTTATCTATGAACTTCAACGAAAAGTTCAGGCA
Organism: Thereuonema tuberculata; assembly: GCA_023159025.1. NCBI lineage: Eukaryota > Metazoa > Arthropoda > Chilopoda > Scutigeromorpha > Scutigeridae > Thereuonema > Thereuonema tuberculata. The sequence goes on along the minus strand of JAFIDM010107273.1, from coordinate 8,664 downwards.
ACAATATACCTTTGAAATATTTTATAATTTATATACCACGAAAAAAGTTCGAATATGTTTCATGACTATTTTCTTGTTATAAAGATTCAAAAATTTAATTTATATGTATTTTATATTATTTATATTTGAATTTTTACGCAAATCGAGGACAAAGGTGTTGTATTTTCTAGTTTTAAAGATAGACTGTCAGATATCCTTAAAATGTGTCTACCTGTCTAATAAGGGAATGGTTAGGTTTCACAGGTCGAAACATCCCTTAAAATTTTTATCATTTATTTAGGACCTCAAGTAGTAATTGTATACCAAATTTTAGCTACTCTTACACACTGGAAGGGGGTTAAAAAATGCTAAAATTACAAGAAATAGTGACGTGATGTCATCACTCTTTGCGAACCATGAATGACGTCATTCTATCTTCTGCTGCCTTCAACCACTCAAGGTCAGCCAAAACGGATGGCACGGAGGAGCAAAATACTTAATTTATAAAATATACTAAAATAATTACTGTTTGTAAAGTAAAAGCAATAACTGAAAAGTGTGGCCACATTTGTATTTTAATAGAAAATAACTTTGTATAAAAAAATAACAAAAAAATATCCCAATTAAAAAATTTAATAAAAATTTAAGGGCTAACTATAAACTATTGGCATACTATAAATAACCAATAAAAATCATGTCAATGAATCGAATCATAACTTCAAGAAATTAGTTAAAAATGAAAGAATAGAAAATTAAATAAAAAGGAAAAATAATTTCGAAAATTTAGAAAACATTTCAAATTCGCAAGGCAATGAAACAAACATGTTTCTAAACATTGAAGTTACGCCAAATATCTAATTAACTACTAATCAAGTTATTAATAGAAAAATAAAAGCACGAAATGAAAAGTGTGGCATCATTTACAAATGCTCTTCCAATGAAATTAATTTTTGAAAAAAAAAACGTTCGAGTACAATACATTTTTGAAAATTTATGTCCCATTAACAGTTTATCATGGATAGAATAGGAAAAGTTCAAAGAAGAACAGAACACTACGTAACAGACTCGTAAACCCTAATCTTCCTTGTAAACCCTACACAAATTCAATTTTCCTTGTAATCTCCCAGGTTATTCATTCTCTGATGTTCACGAAATTTTATGCCACCATATAAAAAATATATAAAAATATTATACCATATCAAAATATTATCACGCTTGAAAAATAAATATAAAAAAACAAATTCTAAATACGGAAGTGCAATCAAATTTTAGAAGAAAGTAATTCAAGAATAGATATATTTGAGATTTGTGCTAAGTAATTATTCGATATTTTTGTATCTGTTGTTGATACATTATCTACACTCATAGAATTTTTATTTCTATTAATTCTGATTTTTAGTAGGAAAAAAAATATAGTTAGGGTTATAGAACATCTAGTTATACTTGTGCATAAGACTGATATCCATAGCAATTGACTTATATATAGTACTGTTTTCTAAATTTTACTAAAGTATTGTCCATTTTTTACTTAAAACATTTTCAGTTCTATTTTCTACACAAATGACGCCACACTTCTGCTTTGTTGCTTTTTATTTTTCAAACAACAATTATATTATTATTAGTAGTAGAAGTAAGTTAGACATTTATATGACTTCAATGTTTAGAAACATGTTAGTTCAAAAAATAATAAGATTTTGAAATATTTTCTAATTTTACGAAAGTATTTTCAATTTTTATTTAAAATATTTTCTATTCCTTTATTTTTTGCTAATTTCTTTAAGTTTTAATTCGATTTATTGTCATGATTTTTATTTGTAATCAATAAATTATAAATATTTTGTCATTTTATTTATAATCTTGCAATTGTTTGCATTTAGAATTATATAAATTTTTCTTTAATTTTTTAATTGTAATTTATTTTTTTATTTTTTTTATATAAATTTACTTTCTTATTAAAATACAAATGTGGCCATACTTTTCAGTCATTGTTTATATATTACAAACAGTATATATTTTAGTATTGTTTCATAAATTCAGTATTTTGCTCCGCTTGCTGTACGTTTTGGCTGATCTTGAGTGGTTGCAGGCAGCAGGAGATAGAATGAGTTCATGCAGGGCTCGCAAAGACTAATGACGTCACCTCACTACTTCTTGTAACTTATCTTTTTTTAACTCCTTTCTAGTGTGTAACAGCAGCTAAAATTTATTATACAATAACTAGTTGAAGTCCTGAATAAGAGAAAAAAATTTCAAGAGATGTTTCGACCTGTCAAACCTAACCATTCCCTTATAAGGGATAAGTGTTCTATACTTTAGTTTTGAAGATGTTTCAAAGTTCATTTCCTAATTGTAATGGTATCCAACGGGCAATTCCCTTTCAGAAAAGTTACGAATGGTTTCATAACCAGATAGATCTCTTTGCCATGATATTGACTCAATGACAATTGTGCACTAATATCGCTAGTATACAATACCGATTCTGGTTTAGTATCTTTATTTTGACTCTCAAGAACAAATGTGAAACAAACCACAGTTTTTACAGATGGTTTTAAGTATTAATTATACTACTCAGCCATATTGTAAGTTTCTCATTTCAGCACGCGCTTAAGATCGCGATTCATTTCATTCCTTAAAAAGGTTAAGTCACCTGATGCCTTCCTAATTGACTTCGGAGGTTTCGGGCATCTCAAATTTGTGATTGAACTCTGCGCAAACTCGTACATTGGATGCCTAAGTAAAGTCTGTCTAAGATGTGTTTAAGTTTATATACATTCCCCAATCAACACTGATCTGGAAGCGACCTGCAAGCTAAACGATTGTCTATAACCCTGGTCATCACACTGAGCAGCTTCGTAAATGGAAGAAGGGCTTTAAACCTTAGCATGAGGTCTCAAACTTACTAAATTGTATCTGTCTGATCCCTTCATATAACATAAATAAAGCAGTTTCATAATACAAAACAATTTTAATACAAAAAAATGGAACTAGTAAAAATGTAATCTGAAACCTGTCTTCAAATGGATAATCCTGTAGATTGGTATACTATAAAGATATACTACAGATTACACCAGTTAAATTAGTAGAATTGGCCCTTGAACTTTGCCAACAGGAGATATTTTGAACATTTGTAATCTTTAATTTCTTCATTTCTTAGAGTGCTTAATAAAACTAAGGTTTTACTGTGTTTTTTTTTTAGATTAGTTTCTTGCCTTCAAACTTTTATAATTAAAACAATTCTATATAATTCTAAGCAATAACTTACAATATGATACTTGATCATTGAAATTTTGATTATTTTCAGCATTGACAAACAATACAAAGGAGTAAAAATGATGAGTGAGGTGAAAAAAAATAAGTATTCCAAAAATATGACAAACTAAACTGAGATAGACATTTTCTTCTTTGCACGTATATATACCCAATGAACAGAAAAAGGAACATATTTCTCAATTTTAAGTCTCCATACCAGAGCCATGTAAAAGCGATTGAGTTGAAGAAGGGACATATTTTTTAACACATTTAAATAGTTTTATGCTCTAAAAAGTTATATGCATGTATATTTACAAAGCACAATACATGGCGGGATGTAAAACATTACATAACATAATATGCACAAAAAAAAGTTTTATGAGGTTTTTTTCTGAAAAACATTGAGTTGAAAAAGAAACATATTCCTCAACATATTTACATAGTTTTATGCTATAAAAAGTTATATGTATATATATTTACAAGGCACAATGAGTTCGCTTCACTTAAAGGTATAAATCTATAACAGAAATTTTTTTTTGTAAAAAACATAGTTTTCTTAAGAAACAGTTTTTTTTTTTAGTTTTTCAATAGTTTAGATTTTTGGAATATGTACCTTTTTCAACTGACACATTCATATGTGTTTTTTTTTTTCGGTTTTTTTTCAAAATTTCAGCCTTTATCGTAAGAAAATGTTTACATAATTATTCTTCATAAGAATTGTCCATCGCTAGCCACAACCTTTTCCCATCTTAAACTGGCAGCATACGGATTCCGCGTCGAAAAAAACTGCTCGTCTTTTGAGTCGATACACGAATCGACATAATTTTTGTCTTCTTCGTAAGAACGGAAGTGCTGCTCAGCCAGGCCATTCGTCATCGATCGCAATAGGTGGTAGTCGGAAGGGGCAATGTCTGGAGAATACAGCGGGTGGGGTAGGACGTCCCATTTCAGTGTTTTCTTGTAGGATTTCACAACTTGAGCAACATGTGCCCGATCGTTCTTGTGCAGCAAAATCACTTTGCCGTGTCTCTGCTCATAATCCGGCCGTTTTTGCTTCAATGCTCGGCTCAAAGGCATTAGTTATGGTCGTTAGCGAGCTCCTCTAATGGTTTCAGCCGGTTGCAGCAGTTCATAATACACCACGCCGAGCTAGTCCCTCCAAATACACAGCATGATTTGCAAGCCATGGATGTTTGGCTTGGCCGTCATCGTTGACGCATGGCCGCGGTATCCCCACGATTTTTTTCGCTTTGGATTACCGTAATGAATCCACTTGTCATCCCCAGTGACAATGCGATGCAAAAAAAAGCTCCCTTTTTGTCATTGGAGCGACACTTGAAAATACAACATTCGATGTTTCTTGGCTTCAACTCGTATGGCACCCAATTTCCTTGCTTTTGCATTATTTCCATGGTTTGCAAACGATGTAAGATGGCTTGTTGAGTCACGCCCAATGAATCTGCAAATGCTTATTTCGTTTGACATGAATCATCGTCCAGTAATGCCTCCAATTCTGTGTCTTCAAACTTTTTCACTGGTTCAGGACGCTCCTTGTCTTCCACGTCCAAATCACCTATTCTGTAGCGTTGAAACCATTCGCGACACGTTCTTTCACTAATAGCAGCCTCACCATAAGTTTCTATAATCGTTCAACGTGCCTCAGCCGCAGATTTTTTTGAATTGAAGGGAAACAGCAAAACTTCTAGCAAATGACGCTTATTTGGCTTAAATTTCGACATATCAGTGCACAAAAAATTATTTGACGCCGATAAAAATTCACAAATCTAATGATGAGGAGTTGTTGACAGATGCCTAATCTTATCATGTGTCGTTTCTGATCCGCCGTTTCGGGCCTGCATTTACTGCTAGCGCCATCTATTGGGAAACAGGGGTTTTCCATTTGTACGCCTGATACATTTTATCAACTTTTAATGTGTAAAGTTTAAATAAAATTATTTTTTGGAAAGTTATAAGTTTCTATCTCTAACTTCTTAAAACAATTAGGCCTACTGGTATCGAAATCATTGTATCACTATATCTTAAAAAAATCAAAATTTGAATGTAAGTAAAAATATATTTCATAAATTCATTCAACTATGTCAAAAAAATTTACTTTTTCTTTACCATTTCTAATTATTATTTTGTGAAGTAAATTTGAATATTTTTAAAATTCAATAAGATTTAAAAAAAATTTATAGTTCACATTTATTGTTATTGTCTACCTTAAACTTCTGATTTTAAATTTGCAGTGTACAACAAAAAAAGATGATCTTTCTTGTTTGGAATCAAAAGTGAATTTCACAGCAGAAGAAATAAATACAGCTGTTGGCGTTTGTTTTAAATCTCCTAATATCGGTAAGCTTTTTCATTATTTCTACTTATTGATTGCCATTATTTTAAAAAAATTTTCTTGAAGTTTATCAAGCTTTATATATTATCATTCAATTTATCGCTATTTTTGGAAATGAAGTTCTAAATAAAATGGAAAAATACCTTAACTATATCAAAGTTATTATGAGAAGTTCATAGAAATTTAGAACCAACATATTTCAATCGTGCAGTTTGAGATCTTCTTAAGCTGACACGTTTACAAAGTTGAATAAATTATCCACAATAAGTTTCTGAAGTCACTAATTATAAATTCTAAAATTAATATCTACTTTGTTCTATTGCTATTGTCATTTTTTTTGTTCTCCATTTCAAAAGTTACTTCTTGTTCATTTTAATTAAAATGAATGAATTCATTGAATTTTTAAAGTATCTGAGAAGAAGTAATCCTTATATGAATTATTTATACTTTAAATCTCTATCTATAATGTAAATGCAGTGTGTGCTTTGAAATCATAAAATTCTAAATACTATCATAACTGTTTTAGAGAAAAATACTTTGAAATAGAATCACTATTATTATTTAATTTTTTTCTTCTGGGTTAAAAAGATCTCTTTCTGTCTATTTTTCGTTTTTTTTTTTACTTTTGATCCGTATTTGATCACAAACATTTAGAATTATTTCAAAGAAGACGGCAAGCAATTAAAATTAAAAAAGGAAAAACAATTTAACCAGAGAGTAACCAGAAGGATAACTGTGGGCAATTCACCATCCAGGCTTTTTCTAGTAACATACAAGGAGATGAAATATATATATATATATTTTTTTATTTTTTTTTTAATGTTTATCAGACCTATTTAGGTGTACTTATTACCTGTACACCTGTAATATAGGTTCTGAGATTTTAATCTAAAGTATGATTTTCCACCCATAAAGAAAAACGAGACAAAAAAAAAAAAAGAAAAGAAAAGAAAAAAATATGATTAGTAACTAGATTATGTAATAATGAATTTTATATTTTTATCTATTACGTCGACAATTAATTTTTTTTTTATATCTCCAATTTTTTGGTTGTTGTAATTATCCCAGTTAAGTTGATGAAAAAGTTTATTCATAATATTACCATTTAGACGGTACCCAAAATTATTTTTTATTTTTTTATCATTAATTGAACTGAGCCAATTGCTTCTAGTAATATTGTTTTTATTGTAATTTTTTTCATTTTTTATTTTAAAGAAATTTTTAAGAATTGTCTTATAAATAAATTTCTCTTCTATAATTAATATTTTGAATTTTTTCCTTATTTCATTCCTTTCGACTATACTTTTTTTATTAAAATTATAAAAGATATTTTTTAGTATTTTAAAACATGCTCTATTTATGTTTTCAATTTGTTTTTTATTAATGAAAATCCAACTATCCAGGCTATAATCTAAAATCGAATCCACAAGGGATTTATAAATTATTATTTTTTGTTTTAACGGAATAATTTGTTTAATGTGATAGAATAGGTAGGTTAATGAGCTCAATTTATTTATGACATATTGATAATGTGGAGTCCATATAAATTTCTCATCTATGAATATACCCAGGTATTTATATTGAGTAACGATGTCTATCTTTTCGCAGTCACAAAGGACATTGTTTATTTGTTGAGTATCCTCCAAGTTTTTGCAATCTTTTTTATGCAGAAAACAATATAAATTTTTATTAATAATTTTATTCTTATTTTTTATAATCATTACTTTTGTCTTTTTTACATTGATTGCCATTTTATTGTTAATAGCCCAATTATTTATCTTATTTAAGTCAATTTGTAATCTGTTATATGCATTCCATTGATTTCTGTCACTCGTTAGAATTAAGACATCATCAGCATATAGGTAGATCTTAGAGTAGATTATACTATTATTTATAGAGTTCATATACAGGTTGAACAATAGAGGTCCCAAATTTGAACCTTGTGGGACCCCAGATCTGATGTTGTAAGAATTACTGACATAGTTTTGTATTTTAATTTTCATTTTTCAGTCTTTTAAATAGTTCTTTATCAGATTATTAATTTTTCCTCTAATGCCAATGGTTTCTAGTTTTTCCAATAGTAATTTATGATTTATGCTGTCGAAGGCTTTGCTGAAATCTATAAAGACAATGTAAATAATTTTTCCATTATTGAGTTCATTATTTATATTTTCACAAAGATTTTTTAATAAGGTACCAGTACTTTTACCAGGTTGGTATGCATATTGATTACAATTTATAATATTTTTTACTTTTATATAATTAAACATCATTTTATGTAAATAACTCTCGAATATTTTTGAGATATTCGAGAGTAAAGATATAGGTCTATAGTTTTCAAAATTATAGTAATTTTTTGTATTTCCACCTTTGTATATCGGAACAATGTATGCAACCTTCCAAAAATTTGGATAGGTTTCAGTACTGATTATATTTTCAAATAATAATTCCAAAAACTGTGCAAATAATTTCTCATGTTTTTTAATTTCCTTCACTTTGATTAAGTCACATCCATTTGAGTTATTATTTTTAAGATTAGATATGATTTTTGTGATATCATGCAAATTAGGAGGAAATAATACCATAGTATCCTTTTGAGTATTATTTTCATAATTTATTAATTGTACATTTGAATTTGTATTTTCATTACTATATGTATTCTTTTTTATAAATACGTTTTTAAACTCTTTAAAGATGATATTTAGATCAAAATTTTTTAGTAATTTTACAATTTCAGTATTATCAAACTTTTTTTGTTTATAATTTATTTGCTTGTTTACAAAGTTCCAGATATTGATATTTATATTTGGATCATTTTCTATCAAGTTTTTATAATATCTATTTTTCTTTTTATTAATAAGGTTTTTAAGCCAGTTTCTTTTTTTTTTGTAGATATTTTGTAACCTTAAGTTTTTCTTATTTTTTTGTGCTTTTTTGAATAATTTATTTTTTTCATTAATATATTTCATTAGATCGTCGTCCATCCATGGTTGTTTATAATTATTTGTTTGTTTATCTTTAGGATTATTTTGTTTGTTATTAATATCGTTATATTTTTTTTTCCAATTTATAATTTTCGCTTTTTT
>JAFIDM010107272.1:0-13541 GCA_023159025.1 Thereuonema tuberculata | reverse complement strand
CCAAAAGAGACTGATCTGATAACTGAGCCTGTCTTCACATCAAAATCAACTCTCCTGTGACAGAATTGCTTACATCCAGGCAATATTTCAATCAATTAATTGTTGACGAAAAAATTTACCATATAGTTGAACAATCAAATTTATATGCAATTCAAAGGAATATAATGAACCCATTATCACTTTCCACTCCCGAGTTGGAACAGTTCATTAGCATTGTGATGTTGATGTCTATTATCAAGGTTCCAGCTTCACGTGATTATTGGTGCCCGAGATTCAGAATATCACAGATAGCATCACAGAACAGATTTGAATTGATTCGTAGTTTATTGCAATTCAGTGATAATTCAAAGCAAATTCAGGACAAGAACCATCCAGATTACGATAGGATTTATAAAATAAGCGTCCTCGAAGTTTGCTAAAAGTCAGAAGCCTGATATGCCAACCCCGAAGAAGTGGGGTTACAAAATATTTGTAATGTCTGACATGACAGGAATGGTGCATAACTTTGAAATGTATCTTGGTAAGATTATGCCATGGCCGGGTTACCCTGATATAGGTGCAAAGGGAAACATTGTTTTCCGAATCTGCAATGTTTTAACTGAAGATAACAATCACAAGGTTTACTTCGATAACTGGTTTTGTGACGTACCTTTACAGGTCGAACTTGCAAAGCGAGGAATTTGGGCATTCGGAAACGTCCGGGAAAACAGCTTGCCTGGCTGCAATCTTGCAAGTGAATTGACACTGAAGAAAAATGGACGTGGAAGCACTGAAGAGCAAAGAACAATCATTGAGGGTACCACTGTAGCAGCAACAAAGTGGTTTGATAATAGAGGTGTTGTACTACTGAGTACATTTGCTGGCTTTCTTCCAATGGACACTGTGAATCGTTGGGATGCGAGTAGCAAAAACAAAATACAAGTAAAACCCCCATACTGTATATTTCTCTATAACCAGTTTATGGGAGGTGTTGATACGACTGTCATTTCATTGCTCTCCATCGTTCTGTTTTGAAGTCACGCAAATTGTAAATGAGAATATTTACCATTTAATTGACTTAGCTTGCGTCAATGCCTGGTGCCAATGCAAGAAGGACTGTAAAGAATTAGGAATTGATCAATCAAAAGTGAAAAAGCTCAAAGTATTTAAGAGTGAAGTAGCAGAGTCACTTTGCAAAGCTGGAAAACTGCCAATAAAGAGAAAGGTTGGTCGCCCAACAAACAGTCCAGAGCCTTCTGCTAAAGAAAATAATAAAAAAAAGAGAATACCTTTGACAAATCTTCCCGTAACAGATGTCCGAAACGACGGGATTGGTCATTGGCCTACATTTCATGAAAAAAAGTTAGATACAAAGGTACTCCACGGGTGAAATGTGAAAAGTGCAATGTACATCTGTTTCACACCTTCCAAAAATTGTTTTCAAACCTTTCACTGTAGTTTCCGACTTTCATCTTGTATTTTATTTACCTAATTAAATGTAATAAATGCTGTATTTTCCAAAACATCAATTATGTTTTTCAAAATTTTTTATCCCTTAAATGCATGGGGTTGCCAAAAGCAACGAAATATTATTTTAATAATTATTGATTATTTAAAAAAAAATTCCAATAAAAGATCCTGAGAATAGTCCATACATAACAAAAATTACAACAAATATATTTTTTTAAACATCTTTCATAATTCATGCAACTTAGGGTTAATTTTTCAAAAATAACTTAATCTCACACAATTTTTAAAAAACACAATTTTTTTAAAATTGATTTGAAAATACCGAGTAATCCCGAGCAATAATGTTTTTGAGAAATTGTTTTTGAGTTTTAATTTAATTAATTCCATAAATATATAAAAAAATAAAAGGTTTGCAGTCGCCTGTAGTTGCTTGAGTCAGGACTTTAAAGGCAACATTAAAGAAAAATTTCAAGAAACGAAAAAACTTTAATAGTTTAGAACAGACTGTGAACTTTCCGTTTTGGATCAATGGAATCATTAAAACAGCAGCAAAATATTTGCTAAATTCTGATTTTTGCACGAGGATATATTTGAGTTCCTAATACCGCTTCTTCACTTGAGATCGATTTTTTATTAGTCGGAAAAGAAAATAAGATAAATAGTTGGTGAGCCAACTTTCAACTACCCTCAAGAAGAGATGATAAAAAGTTCATAAAAACTTGCTAAAAATTCACTTATGCTGAAGGTCTTTTACCGAACCTCCCTACATCTAGATTTTGTATTTTACTTGCATTAGTAGAGTTCTCCGTTATGATGGAATTTTCATAGAAATTTCAAGTTTTGTAGGACAAATAGTTTTCTAGTTATCCTAATTATGAAGGAAGACAACAGATACAGCATTTTGTTTTTTTTACGTACACATAGCTCCTGTCTTACTTGGAGACACATTATGTTGTGAAAAACAGATTAACATTAATTATATATCAAAAAGTTCAGCTAAACCGGTTGACCTCGAGGTCAAAAGTTATAAGCTTTTAAAAATCTCCGAAAACAGAAGTGACGGTTACAACATGAGCGCGCATCGCGGTGAAAAGAGGAAAAGTTTTAGTTTAAATATTACAAATGGTCAATTTAAGTTTGTATTATTTTAAAGATGTACTTAACATTTTAATACATTTATTAAACATTCATGTAAGACTTTTAAATACAGTAAACTTTCTTGAATGATACTTCATCAGAAAACATTCAAAACATAAGAAACATTTCGCACCAACCTCATTTGTGAGATGGAAATTCGCGTTTTCATTCTATTATCAAAGTGTAATTTTGCAGACATTTAATGAAATCTTTGATTTGTCTGTAGAATATACATCACATGGTTGACAGATAGGTGCGCATTCCAGTGAAATCACTTGGAATGTTTATTTTATTTGTTTTTTTATATCTTTATTTTCTTTTATGATTTTTGTTGTTGGTTTTTCTTAATTTTCAAAATACAAATCACGAGAAGGGAAAATAAAATATTCTATTCCAGGGTGGATGAGTTGTGAGTTTATTCGGTTTTTCCTCATAACTTTTCACCCAGAGGTCACAATGGTAAATTTTGGATATCATTGTTTATCTTTTCTAGAAAATCTGAACAATTTGATACGTGACCTTTAGGGAGGCAGGGGGGACCAAAAATTATGAGCCAAAACACTTAAGGAGGGGGACCTGGTACAAAGAATGAAAATAACAAACCAGTTCTTTGTTATTATTATTATTATTTTTATTATTATTATTAAATTTTTCCAAAAGTTAACAGGGATTCAAAACCTGTATGTGGATGGAGCATTTATTTTAAATTTAAATTAATAATATTAGTCTAAACATGATATAAATTCAATTAAACAAAATTTATTAATACCAATTTAACATTTTTGAAATTTATGTTTAAGTGAATTTATATCATATTTAGACTAATATTATTAATTTACATTTAAAATAAATGCTGCATCCACTTATAGGTTTTGAATACTTAGTCACTTATGGAAAAAATTAATAATAATAATAAAAATAATAATTAAAAAACACCTTGTATGTTATTTTCATTCTTTGTACTAGGTATGCCTCTTTCGTGGCAGACATTACAAAACAAACAAATACTTTTTGATAGTATAAACATTTTTCAAAAATTTCTGATGAGAATTGTGTTTATTTAAAATTAATTTATAGAAAAAAAATGAAATTTGAAGGTAACTGGGATTTTGAAATGTCATCATATGTTTATTGTAATGATAATGAAGCGATAGAAAGATTTAGTCTAGAAGAAGGTTTAAAATCTTTTAATTCAATCTAACATTGTGAAAAGAAAAACGCAGTATTTGAAGAAAGTAACAGGTCTTGAACTGTTATATATCTTTTGATTACCTCTCGCAAAATAGCTTTAATTCCTTCTGTTTTATCATCGGACACCAAATGGTGAAGAAAATAGCGGAGAATCAGAAAATTCATCACTTTTAAAGACTGAAACAGTTTAAGAGCATCTACGAATAAATCAATTGACAGCTTTCTGGTAAACACAAAACAACGCGACCCCTTACATTCAGTGGCTTACCAATGCCTTTGGGGGCCCGGGGCGGGAGTTCCATTATTCAACAACCAAAAAAAAACAAAACAGAATCTCTATTTCAACAACCAAAAAAAAAAAAAAAGAAAATAAGCTGGCTGGTGGGGCCCCCCCTAGGCTTACTTTTACAACCAAAAAAAAAGGAAATAAGCTGGCTGGTGGGGCCCCCCCTAGGCTTACTTTTACAACCAAAAAAAAAAGGAAATAAGCTGGCTGGTGGGGCCCCCCCATGGCTTACTTTTACAACCAAAAAAAAAGGAAATAAGCTGGCTGGTGGGACCCCCCCTAGGCTTACTTTTACAACCAAAAAAAAAGGAAATAAGCTGGCTGGTGGGCCCCCCCCCCTAGGCTTGCTTTACAACCAAAAAAAAAAGGAATAAGCTAACTGGTGGGGCCCCCTAGGCTTGCTTTACAACCACAAAAAAAAGGAAATAAGCTGACTGGTGGGGCCCCCTAGGCTTGCTTTACACCCACAAAAAAAAGAAAATAAGCTGGCTGGTGGGGCCCCCCTTGTCTTGCTTTACAACCAAAACAAAATGAAAATAAGCTAGCTGGTGGGGCCCCCCTAGGCTTGCATTACAACCAAAACAAAATGAAAATAAGCTGGCTGGTGGGGACCCTCCCAGGCGGCCCCCCCCCTTTGTACGCTACTGCTTACAATTTGCTACTCAAACGCTTAACTTGTTAACAGGGACACAAGGAATGGTTTGAGCGCAGATATCAGTTATTCAAGCTAGTTTTAATATTAAAGTGTCCATTGTAATTTCAAGGATGCTCGTATTGGACTCCTTTAGAATGTCTAAACCCATTTTGCACCTAAACAACTCTGAGGAAGTGGCTACATTGAGTCCAGAATACTATATTCAATTTTGTAGTTGAATATTTGGAGAATTTTTCACTAAACTTTATCTGGATTGATAATTGTGAAAAAAAATTTTCCTAAAAATACATTCATTGAATAAAATACTTAAAAATTTAATCCTACATCCAGTGACTGCATTAATGTTCTCAGAAGAATGTATTTAAAAACATTTCTCAATATCAATCATTAGCTCGCGCTTCCTTTCAAATTAAATGCACGAGATTAAATAATAGTAAAATATATTCGATGTTGTGTTAATTACTTTCTGAGGAAAAAAAATCCAATCCGTTTCAAGTTTCAGAAATCTTGTAAAAATAAAATAAAACTAAAAAACCTTAGGAAAAATTTTGTTACATAATTGTGTTTTAATATTTCGTAATTAAATTAGAAATGTGTTTATGTTATTAATTGTTAAATTAGTATCCTGGTTTAATTACATTTTTATTTGAAACCAAATTAAACTTGTTCAGAAATGAATTGGGATTAAAAGCGAATTAATTATTTTTTAATATTTTAATGGAGAAAATAAATAAGCCTTCTCTTCATTTACTGTTTGTTCAGAGGAATTTCCTTGGTAACTTTTTTGCTCAAATGAGCCCCTTTTTTTCTCAAACTTTTAACGAAATCTTAAGTTTCTCAACCAAAACAAATAATGCGTTAGTTTCTGTAATCACAATCAATGTTATTTAAACAAGAAAAATATTTCTACACAAATTATATACAAGAGAAATACTGTATGTCTTTTATAATTACTAATAGAATTTCTATGAGTAATATCAATAGAAATACTAATTTTGTTATTACTATTTCTAAATATTCTAAACCTAAGAAATCAGTTTAACATTAGATATTAAATTTAATCTATTAAATTTAAACAAGAAAAACTTACTGAACTTATTTTCTATTCCCTATTTTAGTGTTACGGAATCATTTTGCTACATTCCACGCGGAGAAGAATTAGAGGAAAGCATGTTGCCAGGGAGTTGGGAATCGCCCGTAGTATTATATTCGGGCTCAGGACAGCGTTTCAAAGTCATGAATGACGTTCCAGACGCATGTGGACTGGTTGCGTTCGGTCTACAACGACGCATGAAGATGTTGGGTAGCAAAAGCAAAAAAACGATCGTTCCACCAAGGCTGGTCAGCTTATGAGTCACAAACATTACAAAAGAGGACCGTGGTTATCCCAATAAACTGTGGCGAGACAGCTGCGACCTTTTGGCTATAAGCAAGGAGACTGCGTTCCTCTATTCAGAGCTCACGGTATCGAACGTATGCAGTGGTGTCGTCATCATCGAAACTGGAGAAGTCATCAATGGGTTACTGAACACTTCACAAATGAAAGTCATTTTATTACAAAATCTAGACGCCAGCGCCAGTTGATATGGCGTGAAATTGATACTTCATACCATCATGACAATGTGCAGAAAGGAATAGATATGGCGGTTGAGGGGAGGGGTTATGATTTGGGGAGACGTCATGACGCACTGAGCTACAGGTGCCAGAAAAGGAAGCTACGACTAGCGAACGAAATTGCCATCAAGTTCTTCTACGTAATGATGAATTGTTCTGTGGTGCTGTAAGGCAAGACTTTCTATTCATTGATGAAAACGCAGCCCTCATTGTATGACAACCAGTAAAGACACCTCTAGAGGCAATACATCGCATTGATTAGACCCAGACCTGAACCCCATGGAACACGTTTGGGACGCAAAGGGGAGACGCACGAAATTCCTCTACAGAAACCAAGCACGCACTCAACCGTGCTCTGCAGTAGTGGACCAATTTCCCTTAGGAACTCCTGGATAACTTATTAGTAAGCATGCTACGGCGTTGTGAAATTTGCATCCTAAGTCGAGGTTCCCGTATTTCTTGCAGACATGTCTCTCCACCTACTTATTTGTCAGGAACACTTTCTCTGTTCCAACTTCAATATAAGAATTCTAATATTGGATTTATAGTTCTTAGCTTCTTGCTTAGTAATCGATATACAGGGTGATTCCAAAAGGTGCATCAAAAATTAAACCTTGGGTTCTACTCTTGAAACAAAACAAAAAAAATCCTATAAACATGGATCCGGAAATGAATAGTTTTCGAGAAAAACATATAATATCATTATTCAATGTGGGCGTATTAGTTTCTTGTTTTGTGCCTTTGGAACACTATGATAAGAAAAAAAGTAATACAAATATTCAATAAAATGAACCACAAAAAAGCAAAATAGGAAAGGAATAATTTCATAAACGGTGTTGGAAACAAAAACAAATAATTACTGGATCCAGAAATCAACATTTTCCGCGCAAAACATAGTTGGCAGTAAACATTGTATTGTTATAAGATTCAACGCAAATAATGGAAACGACTTGGAGTTCGTCATAATAAATGCCACAAAAACAATACATTGAATATTTGCAATACGTTTTCTCGCATCATACAGTGCTACCAAAACAAAACAAGAAACAAACACACCTACATTGAATAACGATACAAGATGTTTTTCTCAAAAACTATTCATTTCCGGACACATGTTTATAGAGACTTTTTTTTTAGTAAATAGGAATCTTACGCTTTCTTCTAAAATTTAAGTTTAGTTTATATAATACAGTGAATCCTCGTTCTCCACTTCTATCTCGCGAATTCCCTGGTCCGCTTCTACGAAAGTGCAACCCGTTCACCCGCATACAAGTTCTCTTCACGCCCATGCGCAACAGCGAAAAAAATTTGAGTAATTTCATTTCACGTGGCATCGACACGAGCTCCACTAAGAAAAGCTGCAGCCTTGTCCTCGTCTCTTAGTGGTAACAAGTCTCCACGTCGTTCTGATAATATCCCGCCTATTCTCAATATTTTACGCTGTTTTGGTGATACATTTCAGGAATGGTAGCAAAGCGTAGTGCTAATGAAAAGATTTAGTAAGTATTCTGCAGCACAAACGCATTCTGATCAGATAGATAAGATTCGTTCATCTGGTAGGCAGATAATTCAGTGTATATGCTACATTGTAATTACACATGAATGTTTTGTTAAAGTATAAAAAAAAAACATTTTAAAATATGGAATGATGTTTGAAAGGAACGGTACAAACAATGATGTTTTAATGGTAATGGACAACAAAAGTTTACAGTCAAGAGGGTTCGCGGGAATTTATCTCGCTTTACTTTAGTAGCTGCGATTCCACCTTCTTTGTGACCACCTCTGTAGTCCAAACTACAAATTGGGCAGCTATGACTTATACTTTATTAGCAACCTCGTGACATGTATAGGTGAGGAAAATAGGAGTTAGGGTCTACGGTAACTTCTTCTCTAAAGGAAGTGGCCGAAAACGGAATATGCTTTGGATCGCTTTGAGTTCAAAATAAAACCATATTTTTTTCCCGTTTTATTTTTATCCTTTTTTTCTGAGATTCGTAGTTGAGGCAAATAAGCGACAAAGCAAATACCTTAAAGATAATTATTATTAGAGAATGTAATGCATGAGGTTGCTAGTTGACATGAAAATTAAAAAACAAAGAAAATATTACTATTACAAGAAGTAATTATTGCATTACTTTGCTTAGAAATTTAACTAAAATATATGAAACACTTTCAGGGAAAATGTTAGTCGTTATTTCTTATTTCATTTTCTCCATTTAATCATTTGTTATTACTTTATCAATAATTCAGTTTCCAATTCTTAGGCAGGATTAGGGAATAAAATTAAAGAAAAATGTCTCTATTTCAATCAATATATTAGGAAAGTTCAGGACATTTTGAAGACTATAGCTCTATTCACTAAAACCACAGTCACCATCAGACTCAGTAGATTCAAGATATTTTTTTTTTCTGGTACAGAAGTATGAATATCTTGATTTTTGAGCAATTGGAATGTCTTCAAAATGTCTAATTTGATGTTATTATGATTGTTTAGTTCTTTTTGTAATCCAACTCAATTTATGAGGAAGAAGAAAAGTGTCTTGTCCTCGATTATCACATGAATAACTCCCTCTCTAAGAGTGGCATTAAAGTAGGGGTGTTTCTGAAAGTTTAGTAGTATTTGGTAATTTGAATATAATGAAGACGAAAGTTAAAAAAGAAAATTTAACATTTCTTTGCATAATTAATCACAATAGAGAAATTGATTGAGAATTGATTGATGAAATTCAAACAAAATACGATGCCAAAAATCCACTGTAACAAAAGCTTTGAAATCGAACTTTTTTTGTTGGCTTATTCAGAATATTGAATTCTTAATTCCTTATTTGTGAAACGAAATATTGCTACCGAGCTTTTGTAAAGGCTCGGTGCGGAGGGTAACAGAATGCGACGGGAGCCAGGTAATTAAAAACCAAAGAGACTTTATTATTTAAGATCAGTGGTCATTTACAAGTAATGCGAATATCGAAAGGATTCTATGGTATGGCTGTCTTCTTCGCAGTCCTCTACCGGCAAGCGATCGTCTCAGGGTTCTTCCGGGGACGGGTACTGCAATCACGGCTTCCGTTAACCTCTACGATGCCTTCCTATCGATTGGCGGTCGTCTCAGGGTTCTTCCGGGGAGGGGTGCTCGGATCTCGGCGTCGGAACTCTCTCACGATGCCTTCCTAACGCAACGACTAGCGGTCTTCTCAGGTTCCTTACCGGGAATGGGCGCTGCCGTCTCGGCGTCGTTTCTCTCTCACGGTGCCTTCCTAACGCAACGATTAGCGGTCTTCTCAGGTTTCTTCCCGGGAATGGACGCTGTCGTCTCGCGTCGATTTTGCACCGTCTTCGCACTAGCGAATGCACTTGTCTTGGCTTTATCAAACCTCACTCTGGGCGGCTGCCCAACGAACCTCTTCTACGGCTGCACTCTATCGGTTGGCCGGACTCTATATATTTACGGGTAGAGACCTTCTACCTGGGTTCCTGCCCAAGACCTGTCCTCGAACGCTCCGCTCCTAACTGGAGACCTGGATGGGCTGCTGTCCCACGACGTTCTGTTCTTCAGGCGCTCCGTGCCTAGTTTTATAGGCGTAGAACGCTGCAACCGAGGCTCTTGACTGGTCGACTCGATTGAGGTATGCAGGGTACGTCGAGTCGACTGCGCAGAAGGGGGAGCGGACAAAACCCTGGTAATAATATATATAAAGATTTGAGAAATTGAATCAGTCATTGGAATTATTTTCTAAATGATGGAAATGAGTTTGTAGAGATCAAATGTCATTGATTACTGTGGGAATTTAATACTTTTAAGGCATCCACAAAAATGCGGTTGTCAGAGTGGGTGTTTACTTAGATCAATTAATTTCAGATTAAGTTAGTTAAACTAAGATAGTTACGAAACAAGCAAAGCGAACATTTATCACACAAAATCAAGGAATAAAAAGAAAGATTTCATTCTAAATGTTGAATTACTTTCAATACATCCATCAAATATTATCTTAATGATAATGGGAGTAAATTATTACCATTGTCAATCCTTCGACTATAGTTTTCAAATAGACAAGCAAATGTCTCTAAAATAAAAGGTTTTAGTTCATAATAAGTTCGAAATAACTTATGTCCTTTCCAGTTAATATTTATGCTTTACAGGATACAATTCAGTTCAAATAAACTGTCACTAATTGAATAAATATTTAACGTCACTACTGTTGAGATTCTACGGTTCTTTAGTCTTGGGTCACGAATGCTCTGGAACGTCGTTCAGCCGATAAAAACGATAAAAAGTTCATACTCACGAGTTTCAATCTTTCTGGAATCGTAGAACTAGTCGTATCATTGGTGAAAACATTAAAGGTAGCACTGGTCACTTGGCGCTTGAGTAGCTAACATCTAAACCCTGACAGGAGTAAACATGGAGACCTGTGTTCTATGCTGTTGTTGTTGCCCTAACGATGTCTTCCATCACCTGGCAAACAAACGTTACTTTTAGTTTGTGAAAAATGCTTTTTTCACAAATCTGAAGCGATGAATTGGTCTCATCACTGGAACCTTTGCGTTGATTCACCCATCACTAAAAGGCACTGATTAAGCATCTTGATTTATGCTTACACACTAGTGAAATAACACTAACATGAGAAGCTTCCGTTCTCGGAAAAGCTCTTCTCATTTCACTGGCACAACTGATGAACACACTGTTGTTGAGTAGAACCTGACACACAACTGAACTGCTTAGCAACCGCACAGTTCTGTTAACAAAGCATATCATCTGCTCTGTTCACAATGGTATGCCAACGCAGCATGGATGATCTTCGGTTGTTGCGCCCCGACAGCCACGCACTTGTTGCTAGGATATCGGCGTTAACACTATTTTTGATATTAACTGTGCAGAATGAATATCTGTGTGAAATAAGCAAAGTGACTTCACTTAGGCTAGATGTATTAACTTGATACCATAATTTCACACACAATTACATCTTTGAATATGTATTTAACATTTTTGAGTGCATTATCAGAATATGGTAATCAGTACAAAGATTATTAATAGTAATTAAAATGTAAGCAATTGAAGTAAATTCATCACCAGAAATACAGATTTCATTTAGATTACAAATTAACACTGCTTAAAGAGATAATAAAAGTAACAGACTTAGCACTGAGATGTAGTTGAGGAGACAACTTAAATTTTTCAGAAATATATTTTTCATGTTTGTGTAAATAACATATTGTTTCCAAAGGACTCGTCTAAGTTAATCTAGAGATTGTAGATCTTATTTTATTAATCGCTGAGAATAAACTGTTAACACGAAACTGAGCTCTGATATTATTTTTAGTGGAAGATAGATTCAAAAAATAATTGTAAGTTAAAGACATCGCGAAATGTTAGTAATGGGCTTCAAGTATTAAAAAAATAAGATTCTTCTAGATTTAGATTACTAATTTTCTAATATCTTCAGATTAAAAAATATATAATTTCAAATTCGCCTTGTCCTATTAATTATTAGGAAAAGAAAATTAGGAAACTGGACTTTATTGATAGTTCAAGGAACAGGTTGGACGTGGGTGGTTTTTCTTGTAAACACCTCAAAGCTAGAATAGGACTCTTCGGTCGATTCTAGTCTTCCTATGATTGCAACTCTCCTTTATAAATACAAATAACGCTGTGGCAGACCCATGGAAACTCTTAGATTATTCTCTATAATTCTCTATTAAGTAAAATAAGATAATAATTAGAATAAGGAATTTGAGATTATTCGAAATATTACAATATTAGAAGTTCTTTTTTTTTTACTGTAGAGAATTTATTAAAAAACTGCTTCTTTTTTTAAACAATATACGATTTTACTTTTTAAAATAATGTTTATCTTGAAAATACTTGATCTAAATTACTTTACTTAAATCGTTACAAAATACTGAATCATTACAAAATTTTTAAACGCAAATAATAAGTGTAACTAAGTGAATAGACGAAGTCAATTCATGTTTTTTAATAAAAACAAAATCAATTCAATCTATCAAACACCTACACAGAACTTAGAACAGACACTAAAATAGATTGTGCAACAACTAGTTTATTCAAAGCCGTTGTAATTTAAAGGTGAAAAACAATTTCAAATGCGGCCTGCATTAAGTTAATTTAGTAAATCTAGACCCCATTTTAAACTATTTGAACAACTCTGATAAGAGGTCACAACGGATATCATATTTCATATTTCGTTCTCAAAATAATTGATTCAGTAATTATACACGAGATTTTGTCTAATTGACATCATTTTCCTGCCCCTCCTACACCGGAAGTAGCCTTAACCAAAAACCTTCTGATAATTTCCTTTAACTTAAAATGAAGTTTGTTAATCGTTCTCTGAAAGATCATAGAAAACTTTCGTTGTGTTTTCTTCGTCATTTCTTAACATCTGATATTTTACATAAATTTTTAATTTTCAGGTTTTGTATCCCGCTTTCGCTTAATTTAAGAAATTAAATTTGAATTGTTAATTGAATTACAAAACAAATAAATACTTTGTTATTGTATAAACATTTTTCAAAAATTTCTGATGAAAATTGTGTTTATTTAAATTTCATATAAAGAAAATATTTAATTTGAAGGTCACTGGGATTCTGAAATGTATCATATGTTTATTGTAATGATAAAGAATCGGTAGCAGCAGCATTACTAACTTAAGTATAATTCGGTGGAAAGATCATTTTAACCGATTGCTGCTTGAGATCCAGGTGTCCAATGCCACGGAAGGTAAGAACCACCTTCTTGCCGGCTCGAAGCATGCAACTAACCTTCTCGATCACTTCGTTGTAAGCCATGTCGACTTGATCACGTGAAACTCCCAGAAAAAGAGCGTTTCAGTTTCAGAAAAACAGGGAACTGCCAGTTCAAAGGTATAACTGGAATATTACCTTGGGAATTCTGGACTGAACGTTTAATGCAAAGTGTAAGGGCAAATTTGCCAGCAATGACGGTAACGGGAACCAGTTTCTGCCTGTGGGATTCGATGTTGTATCTGTACTTCTGGCAGACAAGTGTGAATATCCCCAAGCGAGACATCGAAATACCCTTTTGCTTTTCCAAATGTTTCTCAACAAATTTTGAAATCAGGTCCCACGGCCTCAATCTGTGCTCCCGCCAAGACGAGCCGGAGGCAGGAAGGGCACTACGTACCTTTTCTGGAAGTGTTTCGTCGTATTTTCGAACCCTCATAGCTTCGGCCT
>JAFIDM010107271.1:0-13543 GCA_023159025.1 Thereuonema tuberculata | reverse complement strand
TGCGGGAGACTGTAGTATATTTTTCGAACGGAGGCCTCTGCCTAACCTCTGAACGCGGGTGACTTTATCCTGCGCCACACCCGATGCAGCATGATCTATATTAGAACGTGTTCTTATCATAAATGGTTGGACCCTTTAGCCTACCCTAAAGCTAGAGTATATTATTATTATATTGTAAAAGTTTCAAACCATGGGTCTCCCCAGCAAAGACAATGTGGCGGGTCAAAGACCAAAGCACATGTTGCCAAGAGTAAATAAAAAAAAAAGTGTGGAAGAAGGGTTAGGGATGTATGGTTGTGTCCATAAATTTCTTAACTCTGCGTATTGTGTTGAGTACCACAATAGCCTTCTGGAGTTGTGCATAAATGTTTTTATGAAGTCCTAGTGTGCTGAGGCTGTGGTGCAATGTGTGAGGCACCAGACCAGTGGCGGACAGGACGATGGGTACAACACGTACTCGGTCCTGCCTCCACTGCTTCTGGAGCTCGTGTGCTAGATCGGTGTTTTTACTGATCTTTGTGTGAGTTTTTTGCATGTCCTTGCTGACAGGCACTGCAATATCAAAGAGTTAGGTCTGTTTGTTTACCTTATCAACAACTGTAATGTCAGGTCTGTTGTGATGTATAGTTTTGTATGTGTGAATGGGGCGGTCCCAGTACAGCTTATGTGAGGGTGACTCTAGTACGCTTTGTGGTGTGTACTTGTAGTACGGGACCGTGTTCTTAATAAGTGAGTGTTTGTGTGCTAGCTGTTGATGAACGATTGACGCTACCTGATTGTCGGTAGAAGTAGTCTGTTTGGGAGAGAAGGGGACAGCCTGATATTATATGATCGATCGTCTCATGCGTAGTGTGGCATTTCCCACATCTATCGTCATGCGTGTTTGCGTCTTGTAAAAGAATGTGTTTCTTGTAGTTGCGAGTGGGGATGACTTGGTCCTGTATCGCGATCATGAACCCTTCGGTCTCCCCAAACAGCTCACCACTCGTCAGCCATCTGTTCGACGCTTCCATGTCGACATGAGGCTGGCTGAGGTACTTATAGGTCTCTCCTTCTTCTATGGATTGGATGGCCAACCCATGGTCCAGTTCAAAACCCTCCAAATTCGAAGTCATCCCGAGTGTTATATGAGGCGTGCGGCATTTGTTGATTCCAAATTTCATCTCAATGTCTTTGGTGAACTGTGTTGTGACTTGTAGTAAATTAGTAAGTTGTGCGTTGTTTGTGGCGTAGAGTTTAATATCATCCATGTAGAGTAAGTGTGTGATTTTGTATGGTGTCAGAGTGCCTGAGGTAAGCATATAACAGTGTTTTGTGTTGTCTAGCATGTGACTTAATGGATTCAAGGCGAGGCAGAAGCAAAGAGGACTCAAGGAGTCTCCCTGGAAAATACCTCTCCTTATGGGAATGGGGATTGTAGTGATGGAGGGGTTGGAGGTGCGTAGGTGCATTTGTTGTGTTCCACCTCTTCATCGTGGCATCCAAGAATGCCGTGATCTTGGGGTGTATTTTGTAGAGTTGAAGAGTGCAAAAGCCAGAAATGGGGGACTGAGTCAAATTTATTATTATTATTATTATCTCGAAAAAGTTTCAAACCATGGGTTTCCCCAGCTAAGACAATATGGCGGGTCAAGGACCAAAGCACATATTGCCAAGTGTTAAAAAAAAATAAAAAAAAATTGGGAAGAATAGTTAGGGATGTGTGCTTGTGTCCATAAATTTCCTAATTATGCGTGTTGTGTTGATTACCACAGCCTTCTGGAGTTGTGCATAAGTGTTTTTATGAAGTCCTAGTGTGCTGAGGCTGTGGTGCAATGTGTGAGGCACCAGACCAGTGGCGGACAGGACGATGGGTACAACACGTACTCGGTCCTGCCTCCACTGCTTCTGGAGCTCGTGTGCTAGATCGGTGTATTTACTGATCTTGTCTGTGTGAGTTTTCTGCATGTTCTTGCTGATAGGCACTGCAATATCAATGAGATAGGTCTGTTTGTTGACCTTATCAACAAATGTGATGTCAGGTCTGTTGTGATGTATAGTTTTGTATGTGTGAATGGGGCGATCCCAGTACAGCTTATGTGAGGTTGACTGTAGTAACGCTTTGTGGTGTGTACTTGTAGTATGGGACCGTGTTCTTAATAAACGAGTGTTTGTGTGCTAGCTGTTGATGAGCGATCGATGCTACCTGATTGTGTCGGTGGAGGTAGTCTGTTTGGGACAGAAGGGGACAGCCTGATATTATGTGGTCGATCGTCTCATGTGTAGTGTTATTATTATTATTATTATCATCATCATCATAGAAATTTGTCATTCCTAACGGGACTGTAACTTTTGTATTTAGAAATCATAATAAAAAAAAAAAATCATCATCTTTTGCTGATGAATTTTAATACTTATCGACTCGTAGTACTTACAATAAATTTTGGAGATGGAGAACAAGTTTTTATGGAGGCTCGAGCCTGACAGCCCTCCCTTAAATATGTCACTGCTTCGAAAGTGATCAATCACAAAGTACTTATTACTTTAAAATTAAGATCTGTCCCATAAAGATAAAGATCATTTCAGCTATGTTGCGTAGTGGTTTAATCCCTTATTTTAAAATGAAATGTGATATCTATTGTTCAAAATTCAGTACAATGTTTTAATAATGCGCGATCGTTTTGTAGCTTTTAAGGAATAAATAAATAAATAAATTAGGGCAACAAGATAAGATTTAAGGGCCTGCTCTGAAATTTGGATCGGAGGGGCGGGGAGGGATTTATGATGCTCCTAGCCTTTTTCATTTCATCTGATTAATCCGATTCAAGTAGGTTCGCTGCAGCAGATGTTTCTCTACCATCTTGCTTTGCCCAGTCTTCTTAAAGTCCGAGCTCCAGGAGATCCTCCCGTACATTATTCATCCAACGCCTTCCTTTTCTTCTTTTCCCGGTGGTTTCATCTCCAGCAATCTTGCGCCCGCATAATCACCATCTCTTAACATGACCAAACCATCTTAGCCTAGCTTCTCTTATTTTCTTCGATACTCTACACAATTTCATTGTTCCACGGACCAAAACATTCGTGACCTTGTCCATCTTTGTCAGTCCACATGCGAATCTCAATATTCTAATTTCAGCAACATCCTTTTTACCTTTCTTTCTTCAAGTCATTGGCCAGAGCACTACATCAGTGCCGACCATACAATCATTCTATAAATTTTTCTTATAAGTTTTCACGGCACCTTCCTATCCCATAAAAAGCTCTGAAACCTTTCTCCAATTCAGCCACACGAATTTACATTCTCCTGTTAATCTATCCTTCCAGATCTCCGTCACATACACAAGATCCTAAAATTTAAACTTGGACACACCCGAAAAACTGGCTTCCTGTAAAACTGTTCATGTGATTCCTCAAGCCATGTACTGGGTCTTACTTCTATTAATCTTCAAAACTCCAACCGTCAAGTCAGGGCCCCCACAAGGGAGAGGAAAGGTGCAGTTGGTCCCTCAGCACCGGGGCCTGGACTGAAGTCTTAACCGAAAAAAAAAATATGAATTAGCTTATCACTTCCAGACTTTTTTTCATAATTAACTCTACATTTTTATATAATGCAATGCTAATAACTATGTGTGGCATATTTAAAAGAGATAAGATTGGGTGGTTAGTGAAACGCTCACCCGCCTATACCCCGGGAAAGAAACAGTGTAGCCATTCTACAGAGGGCTAGGTGGATCGTAAGTTACCCGTCTGGAGGAGAATATAGCGTGGAAAAATGTCAGACCTCCGTCGGGGAGTGAACCCAGCCCCTTACAACTTGGCTACGGGGACAAATCTGTACTGTATTACATCCATATAAGTAAAACTTAAACTCCTCTCTATTTTTAGGCTTTGTCCGTCCGTCTGTGAATAAGTATCATTAAAATATCCTTAAATTATCATTAGCAACAATCGCAACAATCACATTTTTAACTTCAGGAAGTATCATTTAGACAAGTATCATTAAATTATCGTTAGCAACAATCACAATAATCGCAACAATTGCGCCTTTTGCATTGCAGCAATCCCATTTATAATAATAAGGAAATTAAAGCAATAATTCAGCATAAATTCAACAAGTTCTGGAAGCTGTTATGGTTTAACTTTGAGATAGCATCATTATATTTTCTTATACGTATCAGAAGCCGTTGCGAAGCATTGTGATTGGTTTACTAATCGCTGTCACTACCTTGTTTGACTATAATAATAATTTCATTTAAAGATTTTTATTCTAGTGCAAGGAGGGATGGGAAACAAACAAAATGACGCTTTTCTAACTCAAAACAGTCCAGAATATTGAATTTTTTCC
The DNA here is from genome assembly GCA_023159025.1 of Thereuonema tuberculata. Taxonomy (NCBI): domain Eukaryota; kingdom Metazoa; phylum Arthropoda; class Chilopoda; order Scutigeromorpha; family Scutigeridae; genus Thereuonema; species Thereuonema tuberculata. The sequence goes on along the minus strand of JAFIDM010107271.1, from coordinate 9,219 downwards.
ATTTTCGGATGCAGAGAGGGTGGGTACATTCCTATCTAGGTACGCCAAAGTAGGCATTAATATTGTAATGGTGTTAGTGGGAGTGATTTTTAGGAGCGAAGAAACAACGAGTCAAGTTTGGAACTGAACTGAATTAATTTATTAAACAGAAAAACATGGGTTTCTTATAGATTTTACAAAGTTGGATTTCATTGGAAGATTAATTAAAAAATATACATCATGATTGGCTAAAAACATAACGAACTTAAATTAATTAACTAATTAAACGGCTGTAACGGAAAAGAATTTAAAAATAAACAGAATTGCAATAATTAGGAAATAGAAAACGAATGATTTAAAATAAATAACGGTAAAGATTAAAATGAATAAAATACAGTTATATACAGATAAATAATTTCTACAAAAATACAAGTAAATGATTTCTAAAAATATTTTCATAAAAAGTGTTACAGTATTCAGTCTGTATAGTATGTTTCAATATAACTTTTGTCAATATTGTTAGAATTTGCTTCACAACAGTATGGAAATGTTATTGCTAGTATCTGATGGACTTCGACACCACAATTATAGGCTTAACTAGCGGGGAGCCATGGCACCCCCCAGTAAAATACATATTAGTATAATTATTTTCATAGATTAAGTAAGAATCTTACTTAATCTATGAATTATTTTATATTTTAAATACAAAAATAAATTAAATAAAATAGTGTTTAACTTATTGGCATTGTATGCATTATTTGCAACAATAAGAATGCAATTATTCGAAGGTACAAGTTTAAATTTTAAATTTCTCCGCTTTTTTTTCCAAACACAAAGGGCCTTGCACCCACCCCCACTCACCCAGAAAAATTCTCTAGTTACGCTTCTGACCACACTATAAACAGTTATCAAAAAAAGAAAGCAGATGATCCAAAGAAGGGGGGGGGGGGGGGAATTGATTGGAATGTTAGAATTGATTGAAACAGGCACGTAGCCAGGGAGGGAGAATCTAAACAAAGAAAATCTCTCTCAGAGTTGAAATCAAAGGAACAAGTTATATCAATGTAAATTTTCCGCCTATTACGACATCCACGGAATGATAGGGAGTGTTGATATTCTTACTACGGCGACCACCTCTTTTTTTAAATGAGCCACTCGCCGCGAAAGAAAATTCTGACTACGAGCCTGGGTTGGAATGTACGTCTTTTTCATAGCAGACAACGAAAAGACAGTGGACCGGATGGACTTGATAACATGTTTACATTGAAACTTGAGATACAATTTGTTTTAGTTTTTATTCGTTTTAATACAGCTTGTGCAGTTAATGTAAGCTTTCAAAATAAAGTTTAGTCTTTAGAAAGCAAACAGTCTTTTTTTTATTTTTATTTTAAATTGAGTTGAATTGGATTATGAATTGAAAGGCTATTTGGGGGGGGGGGGGGGGTTCAAGTATTACGTAAGCATTAAGAGGGAGGAATTACACTAAATTACAACATTGTATTAAAGTTGTGATAGACGTATAAACTGCCTACCTCTCAAAACAAAAATCATAATTTAGTTTTATCGGTTTATCTATCACTAGCCGGGTAGCGTCGCTTCGCTCCGGAACCCTTTCATATGTGAGCCATTCTGAAATTAAGCGGAATTTTTTGTCCCCACTAAGTTTCTATCTTAAAAAACTGTTTTGTATAAGCTTGATAATTTTTTTATAAATGAAACAAGATTGTATTTAAAAGATCCCAATATTATTTTATGAAAATAATTTTACATTTAAAAGTAAAACTCTGAGAAGTGTACGAAATGTAACCTCCATGGAATGTCCTCACCCCTGTTTTTTCAACATTGACAAGTGTTTTATCGAAAAATATTATTAAATTTTTCAAAAAAAAACCTATAACAATAATAAATTATATAAATTAAACTCTACACCAACTAACATTTTAAACATAGAAGATTAAACAGGGCCGCCCAGAGGGGGGGGGGGGGGCAAAAGGGGCAGATTGCCCCGGGGCTCCACAAAAAGAGGGGCCTCATGAGGCCCGAGGGGCCCGCCGTACTGATTGATCTTTTTTTTTTTTTTTTTGGTTGATAAAATAGGTTTGTCTTTTTTTTTTTTTTTGTTGGTGCATATTTTGGGGTGGGGGGGGGGGGGCACAAATCCAAATGTTGCCCCGGGGCCACTAGCCTCTGGGCGGCCCTGGATTTAAATAGCCTAATTTTAACTCAAAAGTTGTCCACGAGGTTGGATGTAATCACCATGGAACATCGATAAAAGTTCTGAAAATGCTCACTGGGCAACAACACTGTTCACTGGTAGAGCTGTAGTGAAGGAGAAGGCAGCGATCTTGAGTAATCTGTTGATTGTTTGGATCTCATTTGTGTTATTTGCTGTTAAAAGACCGGATTGCCTTTATTGCCTGGTGAGTTCTTTTTCTTTTTGTAACCTCCATGTGTTCAACAAATGTTGTATGTCACATAGGCGGATCCAGGGGGGGGCTAGTGGGGGCTATAGCCCCTCCCTTTAGCTGTGAATATAGATGGTATAAAATGTGGTATCCAAAGGCTGCTGCCTGATAGACATTAATATTTCCATGATGACGATTTCAATTGCTAACAAAAAGCTGTCTACTAGCGTGCGTTTCAGACAAACTGGTATAATCAGCCCTACAGAAAAGTTAGCCCCCCCCCCCCCCTTTTGAAAAATCCTGGATCCGCCCGTGGTATGTCATATGTTAAAACTTTAATTGTTTATTTTGGAAATACCTGTTATGTTTCAGAAAACATAAGCTCTGGATCTATGGATTTATAGGTTATGAACTTTGTTGTTGTTGTTGAACAACAACAACAACAAAAAAGGTTATGAACTACATGTGACTAAATAGCTAAGTGCAACCTCCATGGATAACATCATCCATGGTGGTAACTTCTATCCATGGGGGTTACACTTAATACAATTTAAAGCCTAATAGGCTATTAAAGGAAAGTTTATTTAAACAAAACATACTTTTAAAATATTATTCCACTTTAGTAATATGGATTGTATTAAAATTTATTTCATAATCAGGCCTATTTCTGACAAGTTGATACCTATTTCATTTAAAAATTTTATACTCAAAGAAGAACTAAAATCATTTGTTGTTTACTCATTAAATATTTAACATAGTTTATTAATTGTCAATTTTTGCAATATTCAGCTGATTTAATTTTAAAAATATATTTTTTCCTAAAATGGCAAATTTTTAATTTGATTTTTACGAAAGATACGAAGAGGATGTGTCTTATATCATTATTAGTAAAGATACATATTGTTATTTTAGTAACTCAAAGTAATTTTTAAAACATTTTGAGTAAGTAATTTAAAAATTATGATTTTGTGGTAGCGGATTTTTATTTTAATTAATGTATGTACTATTTTATAATACTAATTTTAAATTAATGCGCGCCGATTACGAAAAATTAAGGCTGCGATTTGGCTACTATTTAGTTTGACTTTTTTGCATTGGTCTCAACTTTTGGTTGTTTTTTTTGTTTTTTTTTAGATCAAAATGAGTAAAAAGAAAAGATCACAGAATCTGAAAGAGAAAAAATACGAAAAATTAAAAGGGAATGTGAAAGAAAAAGAAGACAGAGAATAAAAGAAAATCCTTTGCTTTATGAAGAACACTTACGAAAAGAAAGAGAGATATAAAGCAAGAGTTGAGAGTGGCAAAATAAAAACAGTTTCTCAAATGAACGAAAGGGAAAAGAGGGAACAGAGAAAAAAAGTGCGAGAAAAAGTTAGAAAGCACAGAGAAAAGAAGAAAAGAGAAAATGAACTAAATTAGATGTTAAACAAAAATACTCCTCCTGTAAGCGATGATGACCAGCCTCATCCTGTGCTTAATGACAACAATCCAATGGCCAATAATGTACCGGCAGTAAATAACATGCCTATTGTTGGCCGGGTGGGCACGAGCCGTAAAGAAAGTGGAAAACGAATAGCAAAGAAAAACAAATCAAAGTGTTATCGAGAGTTAGAGAAACTCAAGGAAAAGTTGAAACAATCCAAGAAACGAGGAGATAAATACAAAAAAAAATTCTTTCGATTGAAAGAACAGGTTGCTAAAAAGAACAGTCCCAGAACAAAAACCAGAAGAAAAATGGCTGCAACGTTGAAATCAGTTTCATGCACAGGAGTGAAGGTGGGAAGACTTTGCACTGCCCTTCAACGTCAGATATCCAAAAAGTCGCCATCAGGACTATCCTCTGCAAAATTCACGAGCCTCCTTATCCTATTTCAAGTCATCAATTCAAACTAAAAACTGATGAGTACAAAAGAATTGTTCAGACTTTTAATCCATCCATCCATCCATAGTTTTCTGTCCGAAGACAGGTCCAGTTCTATGGAGGTCACACGTGGATCTCCCAGAAACACCTGAGGAAAGATACTGGGGATGGTTTCCCGTTGCCTGCCCCCAGGACGCCATTAAGGAATGACGTCAGACCGAAGAGAAAGTGAAGAAGAGGCTGGACAACTCAGGAAAGGAAATTGAAACAGCCATGCCACTGCCGGGATTTGAACCCAGGTACTGGCGCACTGATAGCCACGGCTGGCCGCCGCCGAGACCGCACGGCCACGCCAGCACGGCAGACTTTTAATAATGTACTGTAATACTGTGCATTTTCCAGAAAGATTTTCTTTTCCAATTAAAGTTTATTCTAAAATGTATGGCTATCTTTTATTTTTAACCACTATACCAAAATTTTATTTCATGTTAAAAATACCACACAGTGTTTCTATTCTTTGTACACATTTTAAATAATGTTCTTTACATGATAACTTTTTTTGAGGATGACCCATCTAACTTTAATGATGTAATGTAAATCAATTTGTAACCTCCGTGGAAGCGAACGTAACCTCCATGGTTGGCAAAATTGTAAACTATTTTTTTCTGGTAAAAATATTTATTCTTTACCTCTACAAAGGGTGTACATGTATTTAGTTTGTTATTGGTCATTTAAAAAAATATTAATAATAATTTTTCTCTAGATTTTTTTTTCTTGTACGGAAATTCCACTTAATTTCAGAATGACCCATGTAACGTAAAAAACGCTTTATTTATTAGATTTCGAGATCGAAGAATATAAGACTTCCCAGCCCTTTTGGGGCTTCTCCACACTCCTATCATTTGAACCTTTTTGCAGGTGTATTCCGTGTGGCGCCACAGTGCCCTGGTCCCCCCCCCCATCAACCCCCAGCTAAAATAAAAAAGTTTATTTTTATACTTTTTACATTGTCTACAGTATGGAACCTACCCACATGCCACATTTAAAATTTGTAGCATGTTGGGAAATATGCTATCGAACAGACACACACACACACACACATATATCCACAAATTCCCCTTTTATATAAAGATATAACGATAGGCTAAAGGCTAGTGGATACTCCAGGTAGCATTCTTAAGTCTTTTTTATTTTCTTGAAGCTGTTTTATAGGTAATGTTGGCTGGTTTAGGCAGTGGTCCACGGGCTGGAGGAGACCGGCCCAAACCCCGGCGAAGATCAGGGGGTTTTGCCAGATTGTTGGCCCTAGGATCTATCCAGTCAAGTTTCTTTTCTGCAGGTTACAGGTAGCCGATCATTGGGTGGTTCTACTTCATCTCAACTAGATCCGACCACCACTAAAACGTCGGAGTCCATTCTTGCACAGCTCCTATGTGGATAGGTTTCAACATGATTAAAGGAGAATGGGCAGATCTGCCCCACCACTGTATAGCGATAAGATATATACGTAACGAAAGATCTCCATAAATAGAACATTTTTTATTATTACGACTTGTCTCAATTACTAGCCCGTTCGGAGTTATATAATTTTAGATATGACTTATGTTGTTATGTTATGTTGTGTTGAGAGTGTGGGTTGCAGGGAAGCCGAGCACAGGCGACCGTTGATTTGACTTATCTAGTTAGCCTCTTAATTCCCGGATGTATTAATTAATTATCTTTTAATAATTATTTTCAATAACAGTAAATATTATTTTCAGTTATTACATGTAAATAATTATTATTTACTTGAAATAAATATTAATATTAATTAATAATTACGTATAATAATTATTAAAAGTTAATTAACTAATACATTCGAGAATTATATAACTCCGAGCGGACTAATAATTGAGACGAGTCGTAATAATAAAACATGTTCTATTTAAGGAGATCTTTTTATAGGTATACAGTATATTCTCGATAACTCAAACTTCGATATCTTGAAAACCTTGATATGTCGAAAAATTATTTCCCCCCTTGATGTTACATATTCATCTAATGTTAAATTTTAATTCTAATGTCGAAGAGTTTCACTCAAAACCAATGTTGAATATTTTTCAAAGTAAAAAAAAAAGAATTTTTCCGGAAAAATCGCCGTTCAGTTGTGTAGAAACAAATAGAGGTATTTTTACAAGAATCTCTCACTTTTTTAATAAATTTTAGCAATAGTAGGTAGGGGGGATTTGATCTAAAATACGATAAACGAGAGTGAATCTTCACCTGAGTGAACCTTTATTAATCTAAAGTATAAATTGAAACGTGGGCCCGGTAATCGAGTGGGTAAGGGCGCTTGGCTGCGAGTTGGAGGTAGCGGGTTCAGTTCCAGGCCTCGGCGGAGGGCGGGAATTTTTCCATGCTTCTTTCTCCTCCAAACGGGTCCTAGGATATATCCAGCCCTCTGTAGAATGGGTACCGGGTTTCTTTCCCGGGAGTTAAGGCGGGTGGGCGTCGGGCCGACCTCAATCTAGTCCCGTTGGTCTCGAAACGCTGGGAGCCTTACCTCCCGTGCTCCTGTGGGCCTGCATGGCCTGTTTATGGGATTGCTTAACTTTTTTTTTTTTTTTTTTTTTATAAATTGAAACTTTATTGTGCAAAACTGAAGCCAATGAATGCTTTACAAGGCCCTCGCTTCAATGCGTCCAATCCGTACTCCTCAGGTTTCAATAGGATCTAAACGTCTAGACGTAATTTCTCTGAAATTGTCCCTTGTAAGTCAAAACGTCTCCGAAACTTGCGGTCATAGGTGAAACGGCTACAGCTGTGGATGTCTTCTACCGTAGTTACTCCTTAGAGCACGAACGTCTCTGGATCCTGCGATGTCAGGTAAGTGGGCAGCGGCTGAGGATGTCTTCTCCCATAGTCGCTCCTTGAAGCACGATCATCTCTGGACCCTGCGGTGTCAGGTAAGTCGGCAGCGGCTTAGGATGTTTTCTCCCGTAGTCGCTCCTACTGGGTTCCTGCCCAACAACGTAACCCTCTCTGATCTCCTGCCTGGAGACTATAGCGTGGCTCTCGGCCACCAAACACTCTCCTCAAGCTAGGCTCTGTAGCCCTTCTGTAGCAGAAGGCCGCCTCGTTCTCAACCCTGGGCTAATCAATTTAAAACGGGGACGCCTGGTTGAACGATTCGATTCCTTGGGCGGGTGGGTGGCCAAATCAACCGGTGGCCAAATTTGTAAATAATCTGGCTGTCAATAGCATTTCTCTTACAACATTTACAATTTAATTTCCCTACAAGAAAAGCAAGTCTTCCATTTCAAACAATGCCTCGAAAGGAAGTCCAATTTGTACAGAATGCAATGGCAACAGTCATTGACCATGATACTTACAGATCGTATTTAGCAGATATTGGCCTCATAATATTTTTCTTATTGGTCAATTTGTAATTTATTATTATTTTTTTTCAAAGCAACTGTTGGCCGGTAGGCCTAGCATTTTTTTTTTTTTTTGAGAAAATATGGTCATGGAACTAGAGCAAGAAGGGAGAGTACACAATGATAGAACTGATTCGATGTCAAGGTTATGCTATCTCTGGAGTCACTTTCTCTACCATCAGATAAGAAAATGTTGCTGTAACTGTAAGTCATCCCATCACAAAATAAACCTTCTCTCAAAGACCAGTGATGGCAGGATTTCCTTCAAATTGTCATTTCATACTGTCAAACTATAACTAATATCCATTGTTGCAAGTTGCTGGACTAATGATGTGCTTAAGTACACTGTAACACAAATAACATTATGTGCCTTTAGCAATAGTCTAGGAGCTAGATCAAGTCACGTGTGCACTTTTATGTGCCCGAAGTTTGGTTATTGGATCTTGTAACATATCTACAAGTGTTTTTTAAAAAATTGGTCATTTGGTCCAGATCATGGTCATTTAGCCGCCATTTTGGATAATGCGTTCAAATATTGGATATGTGTATCTCCGTAACCGCTGGTCCGATTTTAATTTTGTAAAGCTGATTTTACTTCTTTTTAAAAGACAAACACATTTTGTAATTACAAAATCCAGTGGTTTTTGAGATATTTGAACTTTCTTTTAAATTTCAGCTTCTAAATTAACTTTAACATATACAGTATCAACTATATGTTAACTACATATTAGCTTAACAGATCAGTAAGTTTTTTCTTTTTCTTTTTCAGGTAATGGAATGAATCTAGAGCAACGGTTCCCAACTTATTTTAATCGCGGAACCCTTTTCATCTTGATAAAAGTTTGGAACCCTAACAATTTTTACTTATTATAAATAAAACAAGTAAAAAAAAATAAAAATAAATCAAAAATCATTTATTGAACTACAAAAAAATATAAATTGGAAAAGCAAATATTATTAATTCAAACTGGTAATTAATAGGATAGTGATAGGACTGTGAAGGATTAAACTTCTTTTCTTTCAAAATTTGGTTTACTTGCTTAAACAGCTGAATTCTAATATCAGGAGTGGCATTACTTCTGTATTTTGTTTTTGTCGCAGTGTAGAGTGAAGATCTCTTTCACACGAATTGCCTTTTTGAATAAATTTGGATAAGCTTCTTTTAAGTCACACCAAAACTCGTTTAATTAAACTTCTCGATAAAGGAGAATACCCACGACATATGGGCGTTTGCCCCCACCCACTTCTAGCCATGGGGGGATTACAAAATTTACAGCAATTAATACCCTTATCAATAGATATTTATAGCCGAAAAAACGAACCGATTCAACCATGTACTCTAGGAGATATTTTAACATGGGGTCCTATGGGAAAAACTGGTTTTTCCCCTCCCCTCCTAAGGAGGCAAAAGACGGCCAGAATTTGATTACTGTGATTTATAGCCCTACCCAAGAGCAATCGAATGACACCTATCTTAAGTGAAGGAAAGTGCGGGAAAAAAAGATAAGAGTAAAAACGAAGAAGGGTCAAACCGGAAGTGGCCGTTTTTTGGCTTCTA
>JAFIDM010107270.1:0-13549 GCA_023159025.1 Thereuonema tuberculata | reverse complement strand
GAGAGTTTGTGTAGAATCTTTTTGGGTAATTTTAGAACAGTGTTAAAAACTCAAAAATAACACTCAAAATAAGATTGTGTAAAATAAAGGATATTATTTTGTAGTCCTCCTAATGTAATTTTATCTGAAATGTACTTTAATGACACTTATTTCGAAATAAAGCTGTTTTATCATCATTTTGACAAATAAAAGGATTCCAAAAGTTTTCCATTGTTCAGTGGTCAGTGTCTTGCTTTTTTGATGTCAGCGTGCTTTTTTAACATTATTTTTTTGTCAATCTGCTCATTAACTTCACCATCATTTCCAGCATTGCCCTACACTGGTTTGCTCAGTAATACTATCTCCTTTCATGTATGTAGTTCTACTCTGGGGACCACTGTTAGGTGACAAACACTGTTGGATGATGGCATCAATAAATAAGATTAATTAAATAATTCCATTATTATTAATCTAACAGAAATAAAGCATCCATCAGTATTATTGTTATTTAGCTAAATGGTCGATATAAATCAGACTACTATAAATGAATAGACATACATAATAAATCAACTACTCTGGGTACATACCTATTCATATTATTTTTTTTATATGTTTTCTTTGTATGTTTTTCTAATTTATATAATAATGTTTCTGAAGTGCAGGATACTTCTTGGATGTGCATGGTCATAATAATCACACTTCACCATTTCAAACTTGAATCAACTTTTTCATTAATCCATAAAGCATTATCTTAAAGCGTTATCTTGAACTTGTATTAAAATATGAGATAAAAATAAATGCAGTTATCCTGATATTATTAATCTTCTTTTTTCTTCAACTTCTTCACAACTTCTCCTTTACAATATTTCGAAAACCTTATCAGTTTTCTTTCTCAAGTTAACAAAAAAAAAAAAAAATAACAAGAAATACACCATTTCTTCTTCCAAAAATATTTTGGAATAAAAAAAAAAACTGCCGAGCGAACTATGGATGTCAGTTTGTCCGGTGTGATGGCTGTGCACGATGCTTTGATGGATTTTCATAGTGCTTCCAGTGTAGCTGGCTTTAGCCCATAAACTTCATTCTTCAAGGTCCCCCACAAATAGAAGTCCAGGGGTGTTGGGTCTGGAAACCGTGGTGGGCACCTCTGTGACATTAAAATAAAAACTATTTCTACTCTTTAAACATTAAAAATTATTATTAAACATCATCCACCAGAAAATAAATTATTAAACATCATCCACCAGAAAATAAATGTCATAAACTACATTTATTAACTGAAAAAACGAATTTTCAAGGAGATAAAATTCACCGTCTCCCCTTCTTCAAGCCTTTTTACATTATAACAATAAATGAACGAGATTCTTTTACTACAATGACTTTAAAATATTGATATTAACAATTTAAAAACGTTAATACAATAATAATAAAAGATCGTACTCTACAATATAATAATCACATATTATTAATAATCACAAATTTAACACTTTAATTTTTCAATTATTACCTTTTTGTTAGATGTTACAAATTTTTTGTTAATCATTTCTCTAGCCAATTTTACCAAATTTTCATTAACTTTAATTCCATCACATCTATTGAGATTTTTTTCTTTTGAATTTCTGATACATAGGCTTTCTATTGTTCTTCTAATTTTTGTATTTGTTTCATTATATAAAATGTTTACTTCACAATTGATACAATGTTGCTTGTCTTTACAGTGTTCAGCAATTTCTGATTCTTTTACTAATTTTTGTCTAATATAATATTCGTGTTCCCCCATGCGTTCTTGAACTGTTCTTTTCGTCTCCCCAAGATAGAACGAATCGCAGTCCAGGCAATCTAATTTATAAACAACACCCATTTCAAACTTCTTGTCATTGCTATTTATCTTTTTACACAAAAATATTTTTTAATTTATTTCTATATTCAAAATTTAAGTTTACTCCATATCTTTTACCAATTTCTTTTAATTTCCAGCTGTTCTTATTCAGATAGGGAATGAAAAATCTATTTTCATTATGTTTATCCAATTCTTTTATCTTAAATTTATTATAATTTCTTATTGAACTATCTATGAATCTGTCAGTATAACCATTCTTTTTTAATTTTGATTTCATATCACTTACTCCTACATTAAAATCTTCTTCATTACTGGTATTATTATCAATTCTAATTAAATAATTCTCAATTATATTCCTTTTTATTTTCATATTGTGTCCAGAATCAAATTTTAAAATATGGTCACTTTTATAATCTTTAATGTAATGTTTCATTGTTATTTTGTTATCCTTTTTTATTAGTTTCAAATCAAGAAAATTTAATGAGTCATTGATTTCTTCTTCCATTTTGAAATGTATGTCTTTGTGTCTCTTGTTAATGTCACTAAAAAAATTGCTAAATTGCCTTTTTGTTCCGAACCATAATATATCATCCGCATAGCGATAATATTCCATTCTAAATTTAGTATCTTTCCATAATTTTTGTTCAAAAAAATTCATATAAATATTGCACAATGTCCCTGACAAAGGTGACCCCATAGGGAAACCTTTGACTTGTTTGAAAATCCTATCTTGGTGTTTAAAATATGTGTTCTCAGTTATTAGTTTTATTAACTCTATCAATTCATCATAATCCATTTTAAGTTTCTTCAATTCTTCCCTATTCTCAAAAGCTAAACTTTCTAAAATCACCATAGTTTCACTTACAGGATGATGAAATAACTGACATGAATAAGAATGGTGTTATTAGCTATAAACAAAGTCAAGAAATCATGAAGGAAGCTTGTAGGACCCCTACCTTGGAAGGAAGAGTAAAAAATCATAAAGACAACATGCCTCTGAGACCAGTAATTAACGCATATGTAATGAAACATTACATTAAAGATTTTTAATTTAATTACGATAAGCAGAAGAAGAGATTTAAAGAAGACATATGGATTAGTAACCTCTGTGACATACCCATCGTCCAGGTACAGTGGCATCCAAGTACACCCTGACATCGCGATGGTAGTGAGGTGGAGCATCATCTTGCTGTAGGGAAATACCTCATCATCAAACATCTCTCGAATGGCAGGGAAAATCGATGTTTTCAGCATATGGAGCTATGTCTCAACAGTTACAGTAGCTTCAAAAAAGAAAGGGACGATCAATCCGTGAGAGGATAGATTAACACCTGGTAGATTCACTTCCCTGTCTACGTGAATATGTGGATTGACAGGAGCCCAGTGCACACAGTTGTGATGGTTTACAGCACTGTTGAGTTTGAACTGCACCTCGTCAGACCAGATAAATTTCCCAGCAAAATCCTCATCATTGACCTACACTATGGCACAAGAATTGTACATCTGTCATGTTGTTCACAAGATATCGAGTATTAAAGAATGAGTACATAGTTCTGGACCCCTCTGTATATATACATATTAATAACTCGGATAATGTACACACACATAGATATTAAAATATTTGAAGTCTAAAATTCAGTCAAGCCTTCATATTTATACTCATTTCTGAAAATTCAAGCTTTGATGAATTCACTGATAAGTTGAAAAACCCTTGCTACAGATTAAGGTGACCAGATGTCCCATATTTTAAGGGATTGTCCCATTTTTTTTTAAAGTTGTATCCTGTTGTCCCAATAAATTTCATATGGCTAACTATCTTGTATTTTTAATCTATTATTATTGAACTACACTATGGTGCAAGAATTTTAAGTACAGTAGAGCATCGATTGTTGTTGTTGTTGTCGTGTCCCCGGATCCATCTGCGGATCACTGGTCATAGACACTCTATGATGGGGATATTTATTGCCTTATTTTTGTTGGGATATAATTATCCAGGAGGCACCCTAAGGTGAAAATCGGACTTCTGCCTCCTATGAAGAGAAACAACGACAGAAGAAGAAAGAGGACAACACAGAAGAAAGGAAAGTGAAACACCCATGCCACTGCCGGGATTCGAACCCAGGAACTGGCGCATTGGACGCCACGGCTGGCCGCTGCCGAGACCGCACGACCACGCCAGCACGGCTAGAGCATCGATTATCCAAAGCAATGCTGCATGGAAGGTTTTCGGATAGCTGATCATTTACGATAAAAATTTTACGAGTGTCATAGGAGCAATATGAAACACAGAAACAGTGATACATATTCAACACAAAACCTTATATTGTATTTTAAACATTGCTAATTATGGTCCAAGTCACGCTTTAGATAATAAATTACCTTATTTTAAATCTGTCCTGTGACTTTGTTGCGTTGTTTTTGTCATTACACGTTTCGGAAACTATGTCCCATCATCAGATCTATCATTCGGAAAGAAATTAAATTTTTAATTTTAATTCGCAAATTAATTTTTTAAATTTTTGGTGTATTGAAACGCCTTCGGTTAACCGATGTTTCGGTTGATTGATAATCGGATAATCGATGCTCTACGGTATGTTCCGGATATATTGAATATCAAAGAGTACATAGTTCTGGACCCCTCTGTATATATGTGCGTGGACCATTATGAAAGTCATGGCAACTATTTTTGATCTGCCAAACATGCAGCACCACTACAATTCCAGAATACATGTTTGAAAGCTTCTGATTGACACCACTAAGATGGTCAGTGTCAGTGAAGGAATGTTAAGGGAGTACGTATAAAATAGGTATCTGGAAATCATCGTTTAATAAGCCAATGTAGTGGAGCCAAGGAAGAAAAGGGAACACAGGAATGCTTCTCTGTTCGTTGCCAGCATTTGGGAAGGTGGAGAATATCATTGCCTGCATGTGACCTCTTGCTGAAATGCCATCAAAATTTCATCTTTTTTGCAAGCATTTCCCATGCAACTGCAGCTTGAGTTGTGGAATCAAATCAAAGTCGCATGTATTCCGGTCTGGTGAATATGAAGAGTGTTCCAAGATTTCCCACCCCAATTGACATAACAAAGCCTGTGAAGGAGCTGCTGTATGACATTTGGTGTTATCATGAAGAATGATGGCATTGAACAGAAGTTCCCAAATGCCGGCCAATCTTGGAGATTACTTTGATCAGTGTTGGCAATGTGTATTGATCAATCCTGTGTTCCATTTTCTTCCTTGGTTACACTACATTGTCTTATTAAATGATGATTTCCAAATACGTATTTTCCACTTGCTCCCATGACGTTACTTCCCTAACGCAGATCATGTTAATGGTGACAATCAGATACACATCCAACAAGCTTTCAAATGTGTATTCTGGAATTGCGGCGGTGTGGCATATTGGACAGATAAAAAACATGCCATGACTTCCATAACGAACCATATATATGTTGCACCGAATCCGTGAAATTGCCTATTGCGTGAAATCGGCAAAAAATTGTCTAATTCATGAAAAGTGCAAGCCCGTTGCTTTATTCACGAAATAGGCAAATTAGCTGCCGAATGCGTGCATTGAGCAACAATGTTCTTGCTTTTTTCATGCATTGAGCAAAGTACACAGTGGCGCTCCAGTGGTGTTTTTTGCAACTAACCGTTTACTTTAGCAAAACGTGCAGTTAAAGGACGTAGAATTGAAAGAAAAACCACACCTTAAACTAATTTTATTAAAGGGTAGTTTCACGATTTGCATCGTGCGACATCATCGTATGGAAATGGTCAATTTTCAATATGTTACGGCGCACTGCAGTGCGCAAGCGCACTAGTTGTTTAGTTTCTTCGATTGCGAGTTTCTTTGAACACATACAGACTGTCACCGTCGTGCTTCATCCGATTCATAACAAGGATTCCGGAAACTTAGAAACATCACTCATGTGTTAAATTGAATTTGATTTGTATTTTTAAATGATTTGTTAAATAAAGAAATTTCAAAAGAGGCATGGATATTTGTAACCGAGAACCGATTGATAGCACTGTATTTGTATATTGTATTTTTAAAGGTTTGTTAAATAAGATAGCTAGATTAAAAGAGGTGTTGATATTTGTAACCTTTTTGACTTGAAAATTAAATACATCAAATTATATATTATAATATTTAAATTTAGTAAAACGCATTCAGCAAATAAATAAAAATGTCCAAGTCATGACCCAAATCCATGCATCTTAATACAGATTCAAGTTAAATTCGACATCCGTTTCAAAATTACTTCTGTAACTGTCAAAATGACAATTTAAGAATTCCATACACTTACTGCTCATTGCACGCATTCGGCAGCTAATTTGCCCATTTCATGAGTAAAGCAACGGGCTTGCACTTTTCATGAATTCGGCAATTTTTTGCCGATTTCACGCAATAGGCAATTTCACGGATTCGGTGTAACATATATAAACACACACAGGGTGATTAAAAATTGTTTGAACAATTTCAAATATTTCCTGTAAAATCGCTATTGCATGTATGATTCAACGAATGGTACAGATGGAAAGAGCACATGTTCAAGTTTCTTTTGTATATCTCAGAACTCTAAATTATGACCTATATTAGGCACACAGCAACTGGAAATTACCCAAATTACGCAGTCCTGGCTAATACGATGGCAGTGGGTCATTGGCTGTTGTGCTGTATGAGAAACGATAGCCTCTGCCGCTCGCCAGGTGGTGGTGTTTTCAAAATGGTGTTCATAGGTGCAGAAACTGTGTTCTCGACTATCAAGCAACCAGGTCGGTGACGATGCTGCAGCATGGTTTTCGAACCAAATTTCAGAATGACTCTCCTGCCAAGAATTCCATTAGTAACTGGTACGAGCTATGTAAGCGAAGCGGGTGCATTTGTAAGGGCAAGTTTAATGGCCTACCGACAGTCCCTGAGGAGAACGTGCGCCGCATTCGGGACATGTACCGTCGTAGCCCTAACAAATCAACGTGCAGAGGAAGTGCAGAACTAGGCATTCTCACAGTCGAATGTGTGGCATGTGCTGCGGAAACGCCTACACATGTGTCCGTATCGCCTGGAGAGGATGCAGCATTTGACACCGAATGACCACCGTCTTCGCAAGGCATTTTGTCATGCAATGTTACAGTGATGTGAAGTTGAGAACTTTGCAGCCACCATCATTTTCAGTGACGAAGCCACATTTCACATCAGCTGAAGAGTGAATCGGCACAATGTCCGAATTTGGGGAACAGAAACCCTCACACTTACATGGAGCAAGTGCGGGATTCCCTGAAAGTAAATGTTTTTTGTGCCATGTCAGTGAACACAGTCTTCTTCGCAGAGAACACTGAGACAACTACCTTGACATGTTAATGGAATGATTGTTACCACAGTTGGAAAATGACATGGATGACTTCATTCTGCAGTAAGTTGGGGATCACACCATTTCCATGCGACCATCTGAGCGAACGGTTGCCACAATGGTTGATCGGCCATTTAGGTGCAAATGATCAACAGCTGTTGACGTAGCCTTCCTGTTCTCCAGATCTTACTCCCTGTGATTATTTCTTATGGGGGTACATTAAAGACAAGGTGTTTGTACCGCCCTTACCAGGGGATCTCAACAACATGAAAATGCATATTTCCAATGCAATTACAACAATAGACGGATCAATGCCACGTCGCGTTTGGGAAGACTTTCAGTACCGTTTGGACATGTGTCGTGTTAACAATGGTGGCCATATCGAACTTTTACAAGCAATGCATACAAAACAAACTTGAACATTTGCTCTATCCAACTGTACCATTCGTTGCATCATAACTGCAATCAATAGCGATTGTATAGGAGCGTTTTGAAATCGTTCAAAACATTTTTAATCACCCTGTATATATATACACACACACACACACACACACACACACACACACACACGCAAACACACACATAGTTTTGATGAAGGATAATGTTCTAGAAACGGCTATCACAATATCCCAGTAAAATCGTAGAATCAAATAATTGTAATTTATTTTTTGCCAAAGGAACCAAAACAAATGTTAACTCTGATAGTATCATAATTTTTGATTGTATCTTAAATTTCTTTGCTTTTTAAAAATGTTTTCAAATTGAGAAATTCAGCCTAAGACCATCTCAAGTGAAAATACCTTTGAAATTAAATTTCTTCACACAGGAGACAAAGATTAAGACAGTGGAAAAATATTTGAAACAATCATTAAACACTTGAAGAATTTTCACTTTTTTATTATTATAATTTCATTTGATTACAGATAGATCTTATTAAATCTATATCTTATTTTACTATTCTCTTTTGTTTTGTAACAATTGAAATTATTATGAGTGTAATTATTATTAATTATTTATTTGATTTGATTTATAGATGCCTTTTTTTTTTATTTTAGATACTACATTTCTCCTTGAAATATAACTAATACTTAATAGTAAATGAATTAATGATGTACTCGGTACATAATTAAGTAAATTTTTGTCCATCCGATACTTTAATAGATTTAGATTTTTTTTTATTAATTTTTTTATCTTCTATTTTTTTTTTCTTTTTTCTGTGATTGGCTATAAATTTACTCAAACGTAAGTGGAAGGCGTAATTTACATAATATTTACAAAAATTAAGATGTAAATAAATCCTAACATTGGTTTAAGAATATAGTTAGTACATCATAGCAAAAAATAATTCTACAACCAGGGTCCTTGCCTTTGCCAAATTCATTTTGCAGTACAAAATTAAAATCTGGCCTAGCCATAGAGAGAGAGTACATGAAGGATGTGATGTTCCAGTGAAATAGTGTTTACTTATAGGATGTTCACTGTTTTTAAAGCTTGTTTACCAAGTCACTGGTAAGCATTAAGAACTGTTGCTCTCAAACTTCTCAATAACTTTGATTCTATCATTATTAATTTTGTGAAACTCGGTACAAATTTTGACATGAAATGCTTACTTTATTTAATAGGATGAAATTAATGTAATATTTGCAGAGACCCTCAATGCAGAAATTAATATGATCAAGGTTAGTTAACAACCTAGATATTTATTAAAATTACAAAGTATTTTATATATTTCTTCCTTCTCCCTCTATGACAATTGAGGAAAAGTATCACCTGTTTTCTAAAGACTATATATTAATTGTTAACTTCAAAGCTAAGGTAGATAACTAACAAAACTAAGATTCTAAGAAAGTGTACATCTTGGGCTAATACTCTTCATTGAGTATTGATGTTCAACAAAGTTTTCAGAAGACATCAAATTGTTTTCCTTTTATAAGCTTTTCTCACGTTTTCCATTGCCTTTTTGTGAATTGTTGATTAATATAAACTGGCTCAAAAGTAATAAAAATAAATTAAAACGTTCAGATATAATATTAATGTAGGGACCACACATGAGCTTATCGCTAAAAAAAAGAAAGATATAATAATTTACTTCAGTGATGGTTTTTAGATATGTTTATTTATTACTTTATTATTTGCTTATGTTCTTGTTTTTTTTATATGTATCTAATTGTTTTTCTTTATTATTATACAATAGATTTTAGGAATCCACAAATATTTTCATTTCAAGGTTCTTGCTGAAATAAATGACTTCATTAGAAATTATATTAATCTATTTGATTACTGACAAAAACAAAATAAAAGACGTATCACAACAATCTCGTGAACATAGTGCACATTAAATAGAAAGAAGTAATAAAAAGAATGCATTCTTTAGTCATAATTTTTCAAGGTAAAAAAAGTGAATCTTGAAGTTTTTTGTTTTTTTAAGGACGGCAGTCCTGTACTTACTGTAGATGTATTAATAAAGCATTTTTTTTACATTTGCTGAACACTTTCTTTTAATTATTTGTAATTTACAAAATATGTAGTATAGATGATTTTGACATGAATTACATTCTGAATGTTTTCAATGACTATATACATTACATAGTAACTATATTTTGGATGCATGATTACTAGTTATGAAGGAAAGATGACAGTGGATTTATATCATTTTAACATATATCCTTTTTACAAACATAACAAAACTTCTATATAATATTGGTGGGTTTTTATAAATTATTGCCATCTTCTGCTCTGTAGTTTGCAGCATCTACAAAAACATCTAAATTCTTTCGTTTGGTTGAATATTTTTAAAGAGGTTGGGTAATATCTGAAATTAATACATTTTACATTGTTTTGTTGCTTTATTTATCTCTTTCTCATAAAATTAATGCAATTATTAAGTTTTTTATGTAATTACATTGATTCATCTCAATCTTTACTTCTTACTAATTGAAAGTTTTCATTCAGATTAACACAGATTTTTTTTTTTTTTTTTTAACTTAAATTTTTAGCATAATCGAAAAATATTAACATGATGGATAAGATGCAACTGAATCTATCCCACTTGTTATTTGAAAGTTTATGGATATATTTGTTTCTTTGACCTTCTTCTTTATCCAACTACATTGCTTCGAAAATCATCTGCAGTTCTTTCAAAACCCTCTCCAACTTTAACGGGCATCACTTCCTCTTCCAAAGGCCGCCGATACGCTAGAGCACGCTCCCGAAGTTCTTCCCGGGGTTCTTCATACTCTTCAGCACGCTGCCTTAGTTCTTCCCGGGGTTCTTGGTACTCTTCAGCACGCTGCCTAAGTTCTTCCCGAGGTTCCTCAGCTTCTTCAAGAGGTCTTCTTTCCATTTCTTCTCTTTCTCCACCTTCTTCACCTTCTATTTCCTCTGGTAGTCTCCCTCCCTCAATCTCTGCTAATGGTCGAAACAAGTTTTCCCTCCACTTCTCGTCTTTCCATTGAGGACCAGGGGGAATGCGGACATCAGGGGCATAGGCATTGCTGCTTCCTCCAACACCTGCTGCTCCCCAAGGACCACTGCCACCTCCACCTCCATTATTACCTGTCCCTGCACCAAAGCCAACTGATTTGTCACCAAGATTTAAGCTAACCCCACCTCCGATGCCCCATCTACCTGCGACATTGTTTGGATTGCTTGGCTCTAAAAACCCTGTAATTAAAAAAAAATATGTATTCAGTGAATAAAATTAGAACAAGAATTGAATGTATTTATTAGCTAGAAGATCCAAACTGTTCATAATACTTTCATAGCAAGAAATTTCATTTAAACATGGTGAAAAAATCTTCCTTAAAAAAAAACAAAAAAGAAACACAGATCTTAATGGCCCAATTACAATTTAAAAAACTAGTTAACGCATAATTACAAAGGGAAAAAAGCAAATACAGTAAAACCCCGTTATTACGCTCGTCAAGGGACCGTGACCTACAAGCGTAATAAGCGGGATAGCGCTATAAACGGGGAATGATTTATATGATGGGGAAACATTTAGACACCATTTTACAGGAAAGATACTTGATTCTGAAATAGATATAGTGCAAATGTGAGCTTATTTCCTATTAAAAAAATCTTTGATTGTGGTTTGCCGTGTGTGTATGCTACTGTTATAAATTATGACATTTTCAATGCGGTTCAAGAAACTATTAACATCAATTGATACTCCACTAGGAGCAATACAAATATATTTTCGGAGCAGATTTAGTGCACTGCCCGCTATTTCACGCGCCTTTTCTTGAATGATTGGGTCACTTAATGGCACTGATGCATCACGGGACTGATGAATCCATTCAATTAGAATTTCCTCGGCATCTTCACATTTTCCACACTTTACTTTTTTACGTTTGCAACCATCCTTCGCTGCATTGATAATTCCATTCTTATTTTTTATTATTGTTCTCAGACTGGATCAGGGAATTCTTAGATTCTGCGAAAACCTTCTGATTTAGTGTAGAATTCTCGTCGTACTTACGAAGAATTTGCAATTTTTCACTTATAGAAAGAGATTTCCGCTTCGACATTTTGCACTAACTTACTGTATCACAGACCCGCACTTCAAAGAGTTCAAAGATTCCCTCCTACCAGGGAAAGAAAAGAATCGTTACAGTGTTACATTTCTTTTCGATACAAAATTTCCGATATAAAAAAGCGCTACAAGCGGGATTTGAAGCGTTATAAGAGGGTAAAAGTATACAGAGTTATATAGAAAATTCCAGGGAC
This sequence comes from Thereuonema tuberculata, assembly GCA_023159025.1. Classification (NCBI taxonomy): domain Eukaryota; kingdom Metazoa; phylum Arthropoda; class Chilopoda; order Scutigeromorpha; family Scutigeridae; genus Thereuonema; species Thereuonema tuberculata. Next base: position 1,648 of record JAFIDM010107270.1, on the reverse strand, counting down.
CGCACGAAAGGAGCGTAAAGAACGGGATAGTGCTATAAGCGGGAGCGTAATAACGGGGTTTTACTGTATATTGTATCTAAGGTTGTAGAGTCATATCTTGAAGGTAATATTACATCTCGTATGTTTTAAAGTTCATTAATCTATGTTTTTAACTTTGCCAACTTATAGAAATTCCACATCCTTTTTCTGTTTTTTTATAATTGGATCAGATAATTGGTGTCTTAATTCCTCCATTCTCTATTAACATTGGAGTTTCCCTTGATTTCCTTCAAAGACAAATCATTGAATCAACAAATCATTCGAAAAGACGACACCTGTTAACCTGGAGATTCAAATTCATGAAAAGAATTATGTTATTCAGTAGCTAATATTTTACAATAAGTATTGTAGTTGTTTGTTTTTTTTTAAGTTCTAGTTCAGCTAAAATTGTATCGATATCTTAGTTATCATTTACCAAAAACTCTCTTCAGTTCAAATACTGCAGCCACTTGGACATCACAATATCCAAGGAAAGCTTAGGAACGTCCTAGGAATTCGGACCCAATCAACCAAAAATATATATAAAGCAGCTAAATCCATTTTAATTATTCAATAAAAGAATAACCTGTCATTATAGACGCTCAGTGTGCTATCCATTGAGTTCTAATTCCTTAAAATACTCTTGAGTATTTTGAAGATTTCTTCATACAACGTTACCACCTTAAAAAAAAAAAAAAAAATTTGTAAAATTTCAAAACATGGATTTAGCTGCCTCTCATATATATATATATATATTTTATATTCCTGACCCAGAATATTAATTTGATTTCTTGTATAAAAATTTAGTTTTATAATATATATATTACAGCATCTGAGATAAATTATTATCTCAGATTATTTACTCTTATTTTATTTGTAACAAGAATAAAACTTTCTGACATCCATGTATTTTTCATTTTCTTATTTTTATCAGTCTTCACTGATATGTGAACTACAATTAAAATAAAACGAAATTGATATTATTATTATTATTATTACTGAATACAAATGATACGATAAATGATGTACAGGAATACTTATAAATAAATCTAGACTTACAATTTTTGGCCATAATTTTCTTTCTCACTATTCAATCTTTCCCATTTAATGTTTCGCAAACTGAAACCTTTTGTTTTTTAGTTGGGAGTTGTTGGTTGATTATTATTTTATAATGACTCGGTCGATTATTATTATTATTTTTTTTTTATTTTAACATTAAATTAAGTTTTAATTATATTTCTGCACAACTTCGTATTTTTATAAAATAAAAAAAAATCAGAAAAATTATGAATAAAAATACTACCAGAGGTTTACAATTCTTCAACAAAGTAGATTTCTAATTTATTTATTTTTTAAAACTCAGATGTTTTAATGAATAAGGGACTAAAACGTTTTGACATTTGCTGTAGAAATCTCCCTTCCCGCTACTCTAGTTAAAGAAATCATGTCCTACACGGAATTACAGTGCTAGACAAAAGTATAAGACCACCTCACATTCCATGTAATTTTTTTTTAGAAATCAGACTCATACAGTGTAATACAAATTAATGTATTTGAACAATAGTAGCTCCTTTTAGCGTAAAAAAAAATAACATTCAAATCGAAAACAATAAATATTCAACCACAAAAG
>JAFIDM010107269.1:0-13552 GCA_023159025.1 Thereuonema tuberculata | reverse complement strand
ACATCTCATCCCGGAGTGAGGAAATCCCTCAAAAAACGGACCTACAGCGTGAAAATGATGTTTCTAATAAAACACACACTATATCTTAAACAGGATTCATATTTAAAACAGCACAGCACTGCGAAACAAGCGCGCTTCGAAACTGGAAGAAGAGAACATATCTGTCTTTGGAACTTCACTCATAGAAATCTCTACAGCGGGTGACGTCACGGTTGTCATAGCAACCATCGCCTCGGTTATCGAGCTAAGCTCCGCCCCTCAGGTTGAGCTACTTGAAATAAAAGCCTACTTCACTTGGTCGGTCTCCATTGGTCAGAATCAAACGGGTGGAACGACTTATAAAATATAAAAATACGTTTCTATTAAAACCAACATATGTGATGAGGAAAATAAAGTTTTTCTTATAATAATTGTTATAATAAACAAATAATAAAAATAATTTAAATAAATAATATTATTTTATTATAAATAATTGGTGAAGTGCCACTTCACCTAATTTCCCTGAATAGCCGCCACGGAGAGAGCGTACAAACAACACAAGAGCAGGAAGACAGAGATGAAAAATGCAAGAGACAGCGCTTTCTGCAGAAGACATGCATGAGAATGTAATCCATGATGACGGAAACCAAAGCAGTGGTGAAGCCATGGTTATCGAAGAGCCTTCCATTTCCGTGGTTACCGAAGACCCTTCTTCTTCCCCTATCCCCTGCGTCTGCTTAAAATGCAGTCCGTCGAAAGCTCATACAGTCGAAAGTATAGCCGAAACGTTCATGCCATCTGTGAGCATCCTCCTAAAGACGATGCTGACGACAACGAAATAGAAGGTTATGGGGTTAGCATTTTGTGCACTGTTTGCTTCAATATTGAGAAAGCTATCAAAAATAAAAATCGAAATCGAACCTCGAAATGCAGGCCATAAAAATGAAAAGGAATTCTGACAAAAAATGTCCTCCTGCGCCTTTAGGAGCCACTGTGCGAGTTCCGATTCCCGATGTTGATAAAGGGCGGGGAGACTCGCGAAATCTGTTGGCAGTTGTTATGAGCATGACAGAAGATGGATTTTACCGGGTTGGAACTGCACAAGGAATCTTGAAGCAACTCTATGCCAGATCAGAATTCATCGTATGTCGAAAGCATCTAATGAAAGCGGAAGACGCTCCTGAGCATGAAATTGCTCTCCGATCTGCTGCCACTTCTCAGTCCACAGGAAGCGGCCAAGGATTGGTCAGGTACATGTGCAAGACGAAATGCCAAACTATGAGGTGTCTTTGAGAAAAAAGAAAATTAATTGCAATTCAAAATGTTATTCAAGTCTTCCCTGCTGCAACAAGTAGCTCATTCCAGTTGTTTTTTACTTGTTTTCACTGGTATCAACATCCTGTCCTTTTTATTTACCAATTCTTCACTAATTCGTGAAATATGAATATGCAATACCTAAGTGCCAAAATATGAAGTGTTTTTGTGTGAAAGAAGAAAATTAAGTACAATTCTAAGTGCCATTCCAGTGTTACCTACTGTAACAAATACTTCAATCTCAGTTCTGCTGTAATGATCAATAAACGCTTTTGTTGTGCTATTCTGTCACTTATTTTGTCTGCCTAAATGATACTCGTCATTCTACACTGCTGTTTGTAAAAAATGCAACACCATGAAGGAATCATCAGAATTAAATGAAATTTGCAGAAAATGTAAATTATAGGATATTATGCAAAATAGTAAAGTTTCAGAGCCACCGCGCATGCCTGGCGTGCGCAGCGCCCTCTGAACTGATGCTGAAAGCGTATAAATAGAGGGCTGTAGTGGAACGTTTTGTGAGACCTAAGTATGCCTCCACGACGGAAGAAGAAATTCAACAACTTATGGAGTTCGAACGGGGGAGGATTATCGGCTTTCGAGAAGTAGGATTTTCCTATCGCGCAATAGCAGCTCGTATACAACGGAACAGTTCCACAGTGATGCGAGTTTGAAAGCAGTGGACCGACGAGCACCGAACAACTCGAAAAACTGGCAATTGACCAACGAAAGGTGACATCAGCGCGCGACGATCGACACCTGCTCCGCATGGCGCTAAATGACCGTACAGCTTCCTCCAGGCAGTTGGCAGTACGTTGGTCTACTGCTACAGGTGTACTAATGTCGGCTTCGTCAATTCGTCGACGTTTGCTAAACCGTGGACTGCGTGCAAGGGTGCCTTTATACAGGATTCCCCTCACGGCTGCATCTGCAATGGGCTCATGAACACAGAGCCTGGCAAGTTGATTGGCACCAAGTTGTCTTTTCAGATGAATCACGCTTCAATTTGTGGGACCATGATGGCCGCATTCGTGTTAGACGCTATGCCGGTCAACGCTGCCTTCCAGAGTGCATTATCGAACGACATAGTGGCCGAACACCCGGAGTTATGGTCTGGGGTGCGATTTCGTATCATGGACGATCCAATCATGCTACGAATTGAGGGTAATCTCAATAGCAACAGGTACATCAGTGAAGTGCTACAGTCCGAAGTCGTTCCCTTCCTTCAAGGCATCCCTGGAGCTATCTTGCAGCAGGATAATGCACGCCCACATACTGCAAAGACTGTTCGAGGCTTCTGTTCAGCCCTGCACATGCAACTTCTTCCTTGGCCTGCTTATTCGACGGATATGTCGCTTATTGAGCACGTGTGGGATGTGGTTGGTCGGCGTCTTGCTCGTGATCTGCGTCCTGCAGCTTCAAGAGACGAACTTTGGCTGCGAATACAAGCAATATGGAATTCTCTTCCACAAGCAGACATTCAAAATCTGTTTGACTCCACATCCTATAGCAGCACTTATTTATACGCTTTCAGCATCAGAGGGCGCTGCGCACTTTACTATTTTGCATAACATCCTATAATTAACATTTGCTGCAAATTTCATTTAATTCTGATGATTCCTTCATGGTGTTGCATTTTTTACAAACAGCAGTATATAGGAATTATATAGAATTGTATAGAATGCCTAGGAAAAGTATTCAAAATCTTTATAAAAAACTGATATTTCTTACTTTGCCTAAAGCTATCAGGCATTCTATACATTTCCTAGGCATTCTATAGAATGCCGGGATTTCACACATTGCCGGTAACAAATATCTTCTTTTCTATCCATCACATTTTGAAACAGTTTTCTTACATTGATAACTGAAACTCGTTTCTTTTAAAAGAAATAATTGCTTAAATAGAATCTTAAGATCTAAATAAGTCTGATTCAAACTATAGGGTGGTATGAATTTTCACAACGTAGCTAAAATTAAGAAAGGTCACTTTGTTTCTGAAATATCTGCTGAAAGTAGCTACTATACCGTAAGAAATGTAAGCGTTAGAAGTGAAATATAAAATTCTTATCTATAATTTTTTAGTTTATCTAAACATTAGAAGCTCTCGAAAACAGAAAACTTGACCTATTACTAAATTAGATATCAATCACAGGCACAAAGCTAAAGGAAGGATTCGCACCCCGAGTGCCCGTGATTGATATCTAATTTTGAATTATTTGGGCACGGTAAACTTCTTTTTTTGAGATATTACTGTTTAGAAGAAGCTGAGAGCTAATTGTTATTTACATTGTAATAAATAAAAACAGTTATCTCATTTCTTAGTGGTTCTTAGAAATTAATTTCCGTAATTCAAAATAATTCTTACTAGCAGTTGATGAGAAATTAGAAAAACATTGGATTGTTAGATTTCGATTTTTCGATGCTCTTCAATCGAAGCTTACTTAAGATAATTGAAACAAAAGTTGTGGGTTTTTTTTTCATTTTTCTCTGTTTGAACTAGCAGTCTGCCGTTAGACTTTGTCCCGAAGGTTTCATCAGGATCATTTTCATGCAAGAAGTCCAGCTGTTTGTATCCCTTTAACATCTTCACAAATACGAACTTGATTTATTCTTAGGGTGACCAGATTTTTCCGACAACAGTCCGGGACAGAGAATTTTCAAAACCACTTTAACAGTCGTAACTCACACTTTCATGATTATTTACTAAATCCGGGACTATTTTCAGAATCCGGAACAACCTATGAGCACCAGCCTATTTTATTCTATGAGGTCATAGAATGATGTTGTATTTTAATGTCCAAAGAATACAAACATATTTACATTAAAAAAAAAAAAACTCAAGAAAATAAGGTTCTCAAGATTTGCGTTACACTCAGAGGTAAAGGTGGTAATATGGGCACTGTATATAATATGAGCCTCCTACGTATCATTATCAGTAAGCTTTTGTAACCTTTTTCATACAGTCCCTTTTTCATATAGGCATTGCACAAAGTTCTCAGTCTCACTTTCATGGCTCCAAATAATTCCGAGAGCCACAGAGTAAGGGGACCCATAGCGGTGCTCCCCCGTATTATTGTTAGTTTTGTGGAGTACCTTTGCGCGACTCATCTGTATTCTGGGTTATTATATATTCTGTCTGTATTCATGTATTGTGTATATTTCAATGAATGATTATATATGTACGTTTCTTTGCAGTCATCTCAAATATCAACTTCGAAAATATGCAACAAGTGCCAGAATTTCCAAGTTTTTCGAGCACCACGGGAGTAGGACAGTGTTTTCAGGGTTGCAAACTTGGGTATCAACTACTCTCAGGAGTACTAAGAATCTATAAAAATATCGTTTGTGATGTTTGCCTTTTCTTGTGTCGATATTGACTGGCCTATTGCTAGTTTACAATAAACATATAGTTTAGTTTATTTTTTTACTGAAGAATAAATCGAATGGGTAGTTATTAAACTTCCTTACAAAGTCAGGTGTTAAGAACTTTGACATTAGAAACAGGATTTTTTCGGTCAAAAATATTTTGAGAGGAAAAAATAAAACGCTTTGAAATACGTTTTTTTCTTATGATAAAATATTTTAACGTGTCGTATAATGAATTAAAAACTGCCAACTAATTCGACACTTAACAATTTAAAAATTTAAAACTTTTTTTTTAAAACTTAATAAAAGCAATCGTGACGTTTCGTTAACCTCTGGAGAATCTTACATTATCAAACATGTGGGTTAGACCAAGACAGAATTGGGTGTCCGGGTCACGGAGCACATAAATGCTATTAAAACAGGGAATCATAATTATCAAACCGCGAAAACATTGCAATAGAAAAGGACACAGCATAAGTGAAAATAACGTGGTAATATTTGGTACAAAAAAAGATTGTATTTGAGAAAATTCTTAGAATCGGGGTGTTATTAAATGCCTAGGGAGTTACAATCAAGATCTTTCCACATGCAATAATTTGGAGTACGGCATTTAAACGTATCAGCAAACTGTTTATTATAGTTATAAATTTTAGCACTAGGGGGAGTTCAATATAATAAGCCGGATTTCGTAGTTCGTAGTCTAATTAAATTAAATATATGAACAAACAATGAATTCTTAGCTACCTATAGTTATTGTTTGATATCCAACATAAATGTAGGAGTTATTTGAACAGGTGAGTTCAATTTTCGCAGAACTTCAGTTTGGTCGTACCAAATTTAGTCTTCCTCGTCTGGCCATCTCCAGTTTTTCCCCATTTTTACCATTTCTCAAGCTATGCCAACTGACCCCTACCTAACTATGCCAACTAACCCCACATTTATTTCCAAAACAAAATGGATAGCACACAATCCCAAACATCAGAAACATCAGATTATGATACATGACTGCAACCACTGTTATCCACACTTTCGAGAACCGCCTTCAGCAGTACCTCAATTCGATCTACATGTTCACGAGAACAAAAAAAAATTACGATGAAATAATTTACTCATCAGTCAGAAAAACGATGAAACAGGGGTCACTTCCTTCGTGACACTTCCAAGCAAACGTCACAGTGGATAGTGCATCTTTACATACATTTCCCACTATCAAAATGTCAGCGCTCTAGCTACACGGTGCGGTGGCAGGAAATCATTGGACCACCTCCGAAATGAGACTGGATTTCTTACCTGGGCCTAAAGGCGAGGGGGGGGGGGCGTTGAATTTACCATCCGAATCTAACTTCATACATCGCCAATGCCCTGGAGTAGCTTATATGCCCTGTAAAACTTTTAACTCATTTTTGTAAAATGACATAATTACGAGACATCTTGATCCTATCTCACACAATTCGTAGGATATTAAGCGATTAGTTATATAAGAAAATGTTTCACCTTTAAGTAAATGTGACAGTTTAATATGATTTGTTACTGGATAACTAAAAGTGATTGGAAACCTTGAAGAAATCTTTGAAGTATTAATAGGCGACTAATTTTTTTCTTATTTTGTGTTGTTTTTTGTATGCTGTTGTTGGTATGGATATGTTGTTGTATATGGGAATAGCCTTAAAAGAGCATTGACATATCTTTTTGTTTACTGTGTTCTACAAATATTTAAATTGATTTTCCTGGAATTTCTCGATTGGATTCTAGTGTATCTCATTTTTTGAGAAAATCTAAATGAAAATTTCATAGTTACACAAAACTTTTATCATGACAGTGAAACTTGGATAATTCGAAGCTGAAGGGACCAGAGAAAAAGTTCGAATTATCCAAAAATTCGTATTACGTATATTCTCTCAAACAGAAGAGATAATGTGAAAGATTAACTCCACGATCAAAGATTTAACACATAAACTTTTTCCAAGAATACTGCTATATTTTTTTTCATTAAATCAAACATTTTTTACTAGCTTATTTATTCATCACTTTCAAAAAAAAGGCAGATATTTTTAATTGAATGCAATCTTTGTGTCCTAGCATATGATTCAACCTCTGGGTTGTTAGGTCCTTTCGTTCTTTTTCTATTTTTTCCATTGCCATTTCTGCTGCTCAAGATTTTATCTTTGTTCTTCAAATATGTCGATAACGTATTGGATGGAATTGCAAATTCCTTGGCGATTTCTATTTCTTTTTAAGGCCTTTTTCCACTTCCCTAATCACCGCTACCTTTTCAGCTAATCTTAATGACTTATAAGGAGCTTTAGCTTTTGACAATGGCATAGTTAGAGCATATAAACAATACTTAAAGCGCAAGCACAAAAACTAAAAATGTATATAACCGCATTAAATCATTCACAGGAAGCACACGTGACCCTCAGACCGAAGGGGTGTGGGAGGGGGGAGGGTAACAGAGGGTGGACAGAAAAATCCTCGGAAATCCCCACATAGTGACATTCCAACCCTCACTTTTGTTTTCCTTAGAAAGATCGTTAAAATAAATAATGTATCTTAGCTGAGAAAAGTCTCAGGAACAATTTTTACCGTAATATTTTAAGGACAATCGTACGAAAAATTCGAATTATCCAAAATAAAATTCGAATTATCCACGATTTTTTAACATTATTTTAATACAGAATTCTAGGGACCGAGCCAAAAAATTCGAATTATTCAAAATTTCGAATTAAACAAGTTCGAATTATCCAAGTTTCACTGTACTACTATAAAAATAGCTTTCAATTAAACAATAAAGTAAATTCAAATTGTCCGAGGAATTGGTATAAGGAATTTCATTCAAAAAAAAATATAAATGAAGTTTATTCTTATAATTTGTAATATCACAAAAGCAGAATTTATCAAACTGTAAGTTGCAGTCCTAAATGAGATATTTAATAATTTATTCAAATAATGTTTCCTGCTTTAAATTGTTTTATGGTCAATTAATTGTTGTTTTACTAAGGATTGAAATCAATCTTTTCATACAACAGTAATCTTTAATATCCTAAATGCCTTCACAAGCATTGCTCTTACTTTAGTTTCCTTTGGAATAATCTTTGGAAACTTATTGTTTTAAATTGTTATTCTTTTCATCTATAAAAATAACTTCCTCTTTTATATTGTACCCCTAACCTTTTTTTTTTTTTAAATTCCTTCAGATTAACAGACTTTCTCGTGAATAAACATTTATGAATGTAAATATGTACTGTATCTGATTAGTGGATTGTGTTGTTATTTGACGATAATGAAAAGTTTCAGGACTGGGTTTATCACCAACACCCCTTAATTTATCACATTAGAAATAGCAAAAAAAAAGTATTATATACGAAATATTTCTATTGGGAAAAAATATATATTATCATGATAAAAAATACATATCATAAAATAAATAAATAAATAAATAAATAAATAAATAAATAAATAAATAAATAAATAAAATTCTGCTTACGGAGTAAAATAAAACAGTATTCTCAAGCCTCTTCTAACTCAGATATAATCAGTTTAAAAGGGATGGTAAATTTGTAAATAATAAATTTCTTACGAAAGAACTATAGATGACTGACTATAGATAGTGTGGTGATTTTTATTGGTGTCACTGACTCGTGAAAAGAAGTAGATTAGACTTAAGCTGGATCTAACTGTGTTCTGCTATGTTCTGTTTATTCAGGGAGAGCAAGGGCTTTTTATAGATTATTTACAATGATCGGTCATTGGCTGAGGGCTTTGGGTGATTTAAAATACAGTACAGTTCATTGGGTGATTTAAAATAACATGTGATTCGTAACTGAAATTAACTGAAGATTTTAAATATCAGGGAATTATGGGAACCCTCAGCCGTTGAAATTCAAAAGTAAACAAACAGAAAGATCGTTAACGGTCATAATTTGAAATTTACAAGTGATTAGATTCTAATTAATTGGAACAGTAAAATACATATAAAAGTAAATAAGATAAAATAGAATAAGCAAAATAATTATAAATATGGTTATAAAACTCATCACAGTAGAATTTATTACTGAATATTTAAAATGTTATAGCATGTTGAATGTGAAGTTTTAAACAATTAAAAATTAATAATCCCTAAATGTTTTATTAGATCCGATTCAAGAGCCATTTTTAATTCAAATGTTAAATAGACTTCGTTTAATTTCCGATTTATATTTAAATTAATGAAAGTAATTAATATATAGTTAATACTATAGTAATGAAGGTGGGTCAGATTGCCCAGTGATTTAGCCACTGGCTATAGACTAGAGTGTAGGAGTCGGGTTCAATTCCTTGCTGTGGTCGGAGATTTTTCCACTGTTATTTCTTCTCCAAACGGACCTAAGGCTCACCAGCCCTCTATCAAGTGGATTCGTAAAGGAGGTTGAATGGGCCAGGCGTTGAACTGACCATCCGACCTTAACTTATCCTGTTGGTCAAGAATCGTTGAAAGCCTAAACCTCCCGCGCACCCAAGAATCTCCTTGACCTATAGTGGAACACCTTTATCTTTTACAGTAATAAAATGTAAGATTGCTCTATCTTCGTTAGGTTTTCTTGTAATACACTCATTGCCAAAAACATTAGTGTACCCAGCAGTAGGAATGGAACGACACTTGGCAATGAGAATGATGAACCAAATCTCATTATAATATCCGAGCAAATATACAGTCCCTTTAGTACCTTTTAGTACCAAAAAGTCCAAAAAGTACCCCCACAATTAAGGGTACATCCTTGTGTGAAGCAACTCTTTGAGGTTAATAAGTTGGAGGAAAATTTTGAATTATTTCATTTCAGAATTTTTACTGACGAATCCAAATATAAAATCATGTAGGCTTCTAGGTTCTAGACTAGTGTTTTTCAAAGTGGTCCAGGTGGACCCCCAGGGGTCCATGGGAGACTCGACGGGGGTCTACGTTGGCGTGAGAAAAAAAATGGGGGTTCACAAGTTGTAAGTGGGGGTCCACGAAAATTTATCTGGTTTCGATATTAAAGAACAAAAATAAAAACTACTTCTACTCTCGAAACATTAAAAAATTATATTTTTTAATGCCAACGAATTTTCGAAAGCATATTCCTTGCTTTCTTTTTCAAGTTTGTTTGATAACAATATGATTTCAGGTGAACTTACATTGCGTATACATAGTTATCAACAATCACAATAATGCAATAACATCTACATTCTCACATTCTTCTTCTTCTTCTAGTTCCTTATCCTTATTGGATGTTGGAGATCAATTGTTTCCAGTACACTCTGTCTTTGGCTTTGTGGAAGATTTCCTCCGAATTTATATTGGTCTATTTTTTGATGTCGTCCATCCACTTCTTTCTTGGACGTCCTCTTCCTTTTTCACCGATGATTTTCCCTTCCAGAATAAGTCTTTGTAGCTCAAACTTTGGACCTCTAATCAAATGTCCGCAGTATGCTGTCTTTCTTTTTTGAATTGTTATTCTCACATTAATATTACAATAATTGATAATTTACATTTCATTGAATTCCTTAATTAATACACATTTTTGGTTTCCTTTGAAGCATTGTTTTACTATTTCATTAGCTAAATTTACAAATCTACTCTCTGCTTCTAAGCCACTACTTTTATTGAAATTTAAGTTCTTTGTATTTCTTATTATGAAGCTCTCCAATATTTTCCTAGTTTTACTATCCTTTTCTAACATTAAAATTTTGACCTCATCGTTAATCCAGTGGCCCGTTCGAGAACAATGATTAGCTACATCAGACTTGTAGTCTAAGCCAAATATTGATAATTTGCTGTCAATCCATCAAGTACATCCCTCCCATTTAAATTATGACTATTTTTTTTTAATTGTTAATTTTTGCATTATTGAAGTAACTTTTAGGTTTAATTTTAATTCTATTAAGTATGTAATCATACTATTTTAATAAATAGAATACAAGAAAATATACTATTTTTTTTTTACCACTCCGAATTTAGGGTTGAAACTCAGCCGCGACGCAAATTTCCATCGTTAGATCTAATCTTCACATTTTTTGACGAGTTTTGGGAATATGGCAGAAATATAGCAGCAGTGGGTCCACCGAAACCAGTAAAATTTTGAAAGTGGTCTACGAGAAAAAAAAGTTTGGGAACCTCTGTTCTAGATATTACTAGAGAACGCCTCCCAGATGAGGCTTCCGTTTTCCAAGCGGAACTGGGGGCTATTTCTCAGGCCGTGTCATTATGCCATTCTCTCTGGAGTAAGTGCAATGTCAAGGTTGCCATTGTATCGGATTCCAGAGCTGCTCTTCTTTCCGTTGTTAACAGTACGGCCAGAAATACTTATGTTTCTACCTTACACTTAATTCTTTCATTGGAAATAATTAAATTTTTTTGGATTAGAGCCCATGTTGGTATTATTGGTACGTAATGAAGAAGCTGACAGAGAAGCCAAAAATGCTACATGTTTAAACGATATCACTTATCCCTGTCCTTGGCCCAGAAGTATTTCTCATAGAATTAAAAAAAGAGGATCAGTTGGCCAATTAGCAAAATCAATGGGGCCAATCAATTAAGGGGTGATTGCTCTGTAACTATACGAAGAATATTAAAACCAACTGTCTTTTTACTGATTTTGTTGTTAATCAATTTTTCACCGGCCACGGGAATTTTAATAATTATCTTTTTAGATTTGGAAAGAAAGATGATCCAATGTGTGGCCGTTGTCCTCTTGGAGAAAATGAGGATCCTGATCATGTGCTTTGGAGATGTCAGAATAAACACAGATTAAAATTTAGAGAAGCTTTTTTAAAGTTGTTAAGGAAGAAAGGAAGTTTGGCAACTGATGATATTTTTGCAAAAATGCCGGAAAACTTTTTTCAATAAAAACGAGATATTGAATCCATGGAGCATAATGGTTAACTTTGGTTCATTAAAAATTTTATTGTAAACTAGATTTGCCCCGCAGTATCATCCGCATTAAATTTTGATTACACATATCTGTTTCGTACACATTATGAGTACATAACTAAGTGCATCTCATTAGAGCAATAATTAGAGCAATAATATCAACAACTGTTGGATAGGCATCTTTCTTTAATTTTACAAGATCACGTTTAACAGAAATGATGATTACTTTTACGATGAAATCTTCGTTGAAATGTTTGATGCACACTTAAGAATTTTTTGGGGAAACGAAGTTTTCTCTGCGTATTTCTACAATCCAACGTTGCAAAAGATCTTCATCTTTTGGAAAAGAAAAAACAGGAATATAACTTCATGTATTTTTGTAGACCTTCTTTCAGCCAGGTTCAGCACATGTCTTCGGCACGGTGAAAGTTAGGCCTAACGCCTCCTCAGTTGTTTTCCAGAAAAACAGTATAATCAAATGAAATACTTTGAAATAACTGTTTGGATATTGGAAAACTGTAAATTAATTTCAGACACTCACTAATCCAAAGAGAGTTGAACAAATAGCAACAAAATATCCAAACGTTCACTGAAATAGATTTCCATGCGCTTACACTGAAGTACTACGAGGTCACGCAGAGTACGTCCAGGGTCATCGCTACCTTGCTTCATGATGTCAGAGAAAAGACGATGACGTAATTGTGAGGCCTGTATTCAGAAGGCTGTGGGTGTAGTGCCTACCAGAGTAAAAAACGTGCGCGTAGAATGCACACTGTAGAGTGTAGGGGTAGTGAAAATATTTAGAGGGGGCCTCAAAATTGAATTGCGCCTAGGGTCTCTCAAGTGCTAAATACGGCACTGGTCAGGTTGTGTTTCTGGCAAGTGTAGGTCAATGGGAAGGGTGGGGTCCGAACTGTATCTGGCCCCTTGGGTATGACCTTTGGCGGTCCTTGGGGCTGTTCGGGGTGGATCCCTTCCGACCGCTTCTTACCTTCGCAAGCCTTTGGTTAATATAACAGCATTTTTTGATGTTTTATGTTGGTTTATCTTTATTGTTTTGTTAAGAAGTCTTAAAACCTGCATTGTTGGTACAGGATTCCTTTGTCTGTTTATTTTCTTTATTTATATGACTAAAGTCCCTTTAGTACCGCATATACCACTAGCGTCGATACATGGGTCGATAGGGTTTGATGTGGAGTCATGGAGACGTCTACTGCTATCATGCAGAATTTAATGGCATTTGACAACTAATTTGACAAAATTTAATGGCATCAATGTAACAGGATTGAAACTATTGTTTTCGATTTTCAACTTCAAAATGCAGGAAGTTCATGACATCTACATTGCTTTTTTTCAAACTCCTAATGCATGCACTACTTTGTCTCATGATTTCAGAGTTTGTTTTCCAGGTAGATGCGCTGGTTTTCACTCAGTCTATAGGAGCACTCATAACTTTTGTGAAATTCTGAATTGTTGTAAAATGGATCGTAGTTTTCGACTAGAACTGTGTTTGAGAAGAAATAGTTGTAGATTATGCAACATACGGTAATAGAAGGATTTCTAGATAACTTTTCCTTATCTGCTTTGTAATAGAATGTCACACAGTCCATGACCTGAACTTCCGAGCTGTTTCCAAGCTTGAAAATCTAAACCATTGCAGTCTCCTAAAGTTTCTTTCGATTTCTGAAATCTGACCGTTCTTGTTCTTCAGATTGAATTTACTGCAACAGTTCAAAGAACAGTATTTGCTTTCTTGTAATCTTTCAATTACTTTTTGAAAATCATATCGATATCATTTATTTTTATTACTGTTAAGTAGATGAATATTGTGAATTTCAATTAATCAACATTTAATTACTGATCATGTAGCAAATTAAATGCAAGTTTGAAGACTAAAATTTTATTAAAATTGGAATCTGGGCTATATTTCATTTTACCAAATACTATAAGAATTAAAAAAAAATGCACATATTATTGAAAATATAAATCAAAAGCTCCACAATGAAT
>JAFIDM010107268.1:0-13552 GCA_023159025.1 Thereuonema tuberculata | reverse complement strand
ACATACAAAGAATAATTATTTACTTTACACACATACATAAAAAAAAAAAAAAATTAACTTATACATACATAGAAAAATAAATTCCTTAAAATCTTTTATACATAGAAAATTAATAGATGACAGTTATCAAATCAAACTCAAAACTTCCTCAAATAGAGGATTTAATTCTGAGTTGTCATAAAATAACTTAAATGATAAAATTACAACAAGTCCTGTTTTGAAGATAAATGATTAAATAAAATAGTGAATATATTTAATTTAATTTTTTTTAAATTTGAAATTTAAATTTCTTCTGAAATTGTGTAATATAACTATTTAAAACTTTGTTTGGAAAATTATTATATGTAAATTCATTAATAAGATAATTCAAATTGATTAAAAAATCTTCTAATTTAGTATTAATGGTAAGATATCTTTTTAATTCCTGTATAAAGATATTTTTAAATAAATTAAAGCTAACATTACTTGTAAATTTGTGAAATCTGTTTATTTTGAAAGGGAATAAGAATGTTTTATTAAATAATTGTATATAAAGAATTTGTTGATGATAATATATTCTCAAATCTAAAAAATCTACAAATTCAGTATTAATGTTGGTTTGTTGTAAGTTAATAATTTTGTTATAAATTTTTTTTTCTATATAATTAATTTTAAAATTAATATTAAAAACAATCAAATCATCTATATATCTATAAATTTTGAATTGGAAAGGGAATTTAATACAAAATTGATATTCATAGGCCAATAAAAATAAATTAGCAATAATGCTACTATAGTTTACTCCCATTCCAATATCTTTAATTTGGGAATATATTTCATTAACAAATTCAATATAATTATTGTATAACTTAAATTGAAGAAAATTAAGAAATTTTTTAATAGGAATATTAAATAGATTAGTTATATTAAATTCTGAAATTAAAAATTTAATTTGTTGTAATAAAGAATCCAATGGTATATTTGTAAATAAATTTTCAAAATCTGCTGTAATTATATTAAAAATTTTGTTATTATTTACATATTTAATAATATCATCATGGTTATTAATGAGCCAATAAAAATCTGGATTGATTTTACTTTTAATGATTTCATTTAATTTGTTAAGAAATAGTTGTAAAATAATATTTGACTGTTTTAATATGGAATTAGTGGTGCTACATATCATTCTGAATTTACCTTTTTTTATGCATTTTAGGATTTAGAAATAAATAATTTAAATTTTTATTGATTCTAATTTTCTTATATTTAAGTGTTTTAAATTGTGATTGAAATTTTGAAAAACTTTTATCTAAATTGTTTAAAATAAATTCTTTAGTTATAGTAATTTTTAAAAAAACAGATTGATCATTTAATAATTATTTAATTTTGTGAAAATAAAATGGTTTTCAAATGATAGCCAAATTGTTGTGTGCTTTGTCTATTGTTGTAAAAATGTAATTTTCTTGATATTTAGAAATAATTTTTTAAATTTTGTATAATTTAAAATCTATAGCACTAGTAACTCTGTCATATGAATGATGTTGAATATTATTGATTTTAGATATTAGATTTTGTTTCCATTCTATAAACTTTTGGTAACATATGTTGTATTTAAAACTGATTTGTAGTATGAAATTGTTTATATCTTTTGTAAATATATTAATTAATTGTTTGTGTGTTTTATTTGTACGAAGTCTATAATTTATACCTAAATTTAAAAAAAATTTTAATTTAATATTTTCTATAAAATCTATATTACCTGTGACCATAAGTGAATTCCATTTGTATTCGTCATTAAATAATTTACATTTACAATTAAAACTTATAGATTAGAACTAATATTGATGTTGTAATTATATATATATTTGCGAATTCGTATATTATATTTAATGCCCATTTATAAATCCCATACAGGAATTATAAAGATATCTTACCATTAATACTAAATTAAAAGATTTTTAATCAATTTGAATTATCTTATTAATGAATTTACATATAATAATTTTCCAAACATAGTTTTAAATAGTTATATTACACAATTTCAGAAGAAATTTAAATTTCAAATTTACAAAAAATATAAAATTAAATATATTCACTATTTTATTTAATTATTTATCTTCAAAACAGGATTTGTTGTAATTTTATCATTTAAGTTATTTTATGACAACTCAGAATTAAATCCTCTATTTGAGGAAGTTTTGAGTTTGATTTGATAACTGTCATCTATTAATTTTCTATGTATAATAGATTTTAAGGAATTTATTTTTCTTTATGTGTATAAGTTAAATTTTTTTTTTATTTTTTTTATGTATATATGTAAAGTAAATAATTATTCTTTGTATGTATGTATGTTGAAGGAATAATTTTTCTATGTATGTATGTATTTGAAAGGAATAATTTTTTCTCAGTATGTATTTCTTTAAACAGATATATAAAAAAACAAAAAGTATATAAAATAGTATATAATTTCAAAGAAAATAAAAAAGAATATAAAAAATTTAAAAAAACTTTTAAAAAGAATATATATAATAAAAGGAGCAATTTTCTTTAAATAATGCGCTATAATTACTTCTAAATTTTAGTTTAGTTTCAAAAATTTAACACCAGATGCCGCTGATGAAGTGAGAAAATCAGATCTCACAGAAACAGCTTTCTGAAATTTGTATTGGGTTTTTTTAAATTTCAGATAGCTGTCCGGCTTAGATATATATGTATATATATAATACAATTATATATATAAAAATAATATATAATAAATATATAAAATAAAATAAACAATAATAATTAAAAATAATATCGCAAAACTTTTAAAGGAAAATATGATGAGGCAATACTTAAAAAAAATTATAATGCCCATGTACCGAGTTTATTTAAAAAAAATATTTATATTTTAAAAAAAAAAATATGACTATTCAATATAAGGAGCATGAACATAAAAATATAAACCTTCCTCTTTAATTTAAAAAAAAAACATCAATGTTCTACTGCAAAAGCTGTAGCAACTATTGCATTTTGAAATTATCAAGAAGCTCGTCCATGGAGCCCCTGAATTCCTGGATCCATATAACTTTTTTAGATCATTACTGAAAAAGTAATTAACCTGCAACATTTAAATTTTGGAAATGTTCATATATCTAGATAAATTTCAATTAAACAAAATTTCAAGATTTTCTGTGAGGTTGGGTGTCCTTTCCTAACATTTCAGGATGATTTGATATGGAATGACCCCTAGGAACTTTTTTCTCATGGTTGCACTGTCCATGACCCACAAGCTTACAATCTAAAGTTTCAGATCGATGTGCCTAATTTCGATGCGTTTATCAATGTTTACGGCGCTTAATGTTTCTTCAAACACCTCACGTTATTTCTTGGACACCTGTAATCGGATTCTCAAAATATTTCTAGTGTGCTCTTCTACAGTACGGTGGTTGCCTGTAGTATATTACGGGTTATTTTGTTTTAAGGCTCTGACATGTTCCGCTAAACGGATTTTTAATTTTCTCTTCGTTTCTCTAATGTACTTACATGTGCCATCTCCATTTTTGCATGTTATGCTGTGAATAAAGTCATGTTTATTAATGTGGACAACATAGAGGTGGGGGCCATAACATATGGCTACCCAAAATACATAACCACAAAATATATGTTTTGTTCAAAATTAGATCTAACGTGGTTTCCTGAAGCAAAACTATTATGACAATTTCTTAGTTAGTTGTTAAAGATTAGCAAGGAATAAATTACTGTTCAAGATATTAATATATTCAACTTCTTCTTTGTTACGTACAATGCAATGTCTTTTTGCTAATCTTTCTCAAGTGTGATTCCTTTGCAATTCATTTCAATAATATTCAATGATAATAACATCTTCTGAAAAAGCAATGATAAAAACATTATCTTATGAAATCAGAATTATAACTCATCATATCCTATTCAACGTCTCAGGAAATAATATTATAATACAAAATAGAAAAAGATCAAAGAAAAACCACGGTAAATTTTTAAGACTTTTCTTCAATCAACAAATGGAGTAATCGCTTAATTTCATCCCTTTGTCTTATTTGTACAATTAAACTGTTAATGATCCAAAGTTCTATAATAATTTATCGAAATGCGATAAATGAAGTGATGTTTACTAATGTGGACGAGATAGACGTGGTGGTTTTATTATAAAATGTGCACGCAGTTTATGATGGGCACTAAGGGATTCGAACAAATTAGAAAGAGACAAGCATCATCGATACATTAAAGATAAGCAATATAAAAGTTTAAAACATTGACTTCAACTCAAACTAAAGACATATCCAACCTGAGGTGCTCTTCTCTTTTTTTTTTTATCTTAAATCTCAAATCCCGAGATGCATCCAAATGTAATTCCATCCTACTCTAGCCAAAGATGACGTCATTTCTCCTACCAAATAAAGAATAACGACGAGAAGCCAGACCCTCTGGCAACATAATGATAAGTTCCAATCACATGTTATGCAATCGTTGCAGAAAATTTTAAATCTGTTCCCTTAATTATCTGATAATAGGATTCGTTCATGGGATTTCGTAATATTTAGTGTCTTTTAATATATGGTCATGATCGCCAGCAAATGGAAGTCACTACCCACACCATAACCATTGGAGGCAATCATACTTCGTATCAAACTTGGACTCCACAAAATAGTCGCAGCTCTTCCTATACTGCTCCGAAAAACTAGGCGACCCTACAATTAGACATGGCAGCTTTGTCGCACCTACTTCTGCAGATCTCGAGAACAATATAATTACTTTGTATTTTGATGATCAATCGATCATCAAGCATTAATAGATTCTGGCACTGCAGTGAGTTGAACATTAGAGACATTTAGAAAAAGAAGATGCAAAATAATAACACCAACGAACTCATCTGTTCTCCGAGGTGTCACTGGAAATCAACTGTTTGTCCTAGGAAGATGCACGGCGAGATGGGAAATGAATGGAGGCGTCCTCCCATATAATTCCTGGTCGTCCAGAATTGTAGTTTTGATGTTATCCTAGGATTGGATTTTCTCCATGCAATGCAGATATCATTGACTGTTCAAACAATATGATTCAAATCACAAATCCAACGGAAACCAAACAACGGCTACCGAGTATATGTACTCTGTAAAAAGAACTATCGTTCCGCTCTAATCAGTGACGAAGATCGCAGCAAGTTGTGATATCTCTCTTATTCTGTCTCAGTCTCTTTATATCTAGAACATTTTGATAGGACAGCATACGGAGAGGATACTGACAGATGTAAGTTGACGAAAGATTGTGAGAAGACAGCTTTTATGACACCTGACAGACTATGAATTCAATGTTATGCCTTTTGGACTGTGTAATGCACCCGCTATATTTTAACGTTTAGTGGAGAATACTTTTCATGGATAGAATTGATCTATCTGTTTGTCCTATCTTGTTGATATCCTGATGCATTCAGGAAAGTTTCAGAAGCATTCACAAACATTTGACACAGTCTTAGGATGCCTTAATGTCGCTAATCTGAAACTCAACCCGAAGAAGTGCATCGTCGCCACTCACGCAGTTAAAACCCTGGGACTCATTGTAAGCCGAGAGAAAATTCGTCCGATCCCCAACATTGTCTTCACAGTCAACAATTTCCGACCGCCCGTCAATCTGAAGCAAGTAAGGAGTTTCTATGGATTACGCTCTTACTACCGAAGGTTCATTCCCAATTTTGTCACGGTTGTTTGCCCATTGTCTGTTCTAATGAAGAAATCAACAGGTGATCGCCTGCACGAGCCCAACATTATCGAAGGCCCAAGAAAACTACTCCACCCCACACACGGAACGCCTTGCAGTTGTCTGGGCAGTCGCCAAATTCCGTCCTTATCTATATGGCCATGAGTTTACCGTCGTCACTGATCATCACGTCTTTTGCTGGTTAGTCAGCTTAAAGATTCAATTGATAGATTAGGTAGATAGTCCCTGCGATTACAATAATACAACATGCACATCATTTATATGTTCGTAGTGAAGCATCTCGATGAACATTGTTTATCCAGATACCTAGTTCAACCAGCTGCCATGAAATCATCACAACAATCCGATAAGCGTGGATACGAGCTTAGAGATGACATCTTGTAAAAGCGGAGTTAGGAACCAATTTCCAACCCGAAGTCTGACATTCGGATCCACGCAAGTTTTTTAAAATGTTTTTTTAACACAGTAAAAACTTGAAATCAGTTGTCAATATCTTCTTCTTATATAGGGCTGTTTCTGGTCCTACCCCTGAGTTGCCCAGGGAATCAACATTGGTTAACATTCCTACTCCAATTCCATTTTAATTATGATTTCCTTGATTCTACTGAAATACCCTGACTCTATTCAGTATTTAATGAAACAGTATTTAGCAATCCTTATATATTATTGAAAAATTGAAAAAATGGGACCAAACACACTACTAGAGATATATTATTTCTCAAAGGTGTTTTCGTGTCGGTACTGCATATTTCCCTTAAGACTTCATCAAAATCAATGATTGAGGCATCATTTTGAAGATTATGTTCCCCGCTAATGACGAAAAAGAAACTGTTTAAAATTAATGTTTTCGTTAAAAACTTTATTTTAAAAACCTTTTTATAAAAATGTAGACACGCTTTAACAGAAGCGACTTATTTTTCGAAAGCGAAACAAAATTTCAAATAATGCTGTAGCGTCGTAAGCTTCTAATACATCCTTTTTGGAATAAAAATGCACTTTAAAAAGATATTTCATCGTTTATTTAATAAGAACAGATAAAAAAACAAAGATTTATGTTTTAATAAAAATAAACGACTTATTACAATAAAAAACATAATTTGTCAACTTCTCATATGTTATTTCTCAAAGGTGTTTTTTTTTTTATCTCGCTTAATACTTCATAAAAATGAATGATTGAGATATTTTGTAGATTACCTTCACCGCTAATGACGAAAAATAAACAAACTGTTTAAATTATTCTTTTCGTTAAAAAACTTTATTTTAAAAATCTTTTTATAAAAATGTAGAAGACGCCATCTATTGATAATCTGTTCATTTATTTATTTCCACATTACCATTCGGTGACTGATCAAGATACCATGCGAATTATTCGCACGTGTCAACCTTTTTATAATAATGAAGGCGCCATCTATTGACATTGGGTTTAACTAACATGCACGACAGCTGTTGGATTTGTTTATTATTTCTCAAAAGTGGTTTTTTGGTGCGAATTATTCGCACGGGTCAACTAGTAATATAAAATTAGCAAAAGTAAAAACGGTATTCATATTTAACCTAGCCTACAAGAAAAATAATATAATACCAAAACAATTACTAATTTCTGCGCCTTATATGAATAATTATAAAATTATGAATTTATTAGACAAAATGTATGATCAATTTTTGAACAAAAGAATAATAAATAGTAATTTGAAAAAGAATTATTTAATACAAAAACTGAAAAAATTATCTGAAGAATTAAGTAAAAATCTGAAACATGAAGATTACATTGAAGTATTGAAAATAGGAGAAAAAATTTTTTTTCTACTTTTGAAAATATTAAACTGAGAAATACAAAGAAATTGACGACCCTTTCAAATGAAAAATGGAACATATCTTGAATGCGAACAGATAACATTATCAACGAATCAAAATATAACTTAGCCATACATGAGCAAGCTGTTTTAACAAAAGAAAATAAATTTAATGTGCAAAAAGTCCCAAATAAACCTGAAAACATAATAGCTTTAACGGAAAAAGCTTTGAAAAAAAGTTTTATAAATGCTGAACAAAAAAGCGCATCAGGCATCAAATCTTTAATCCAACAAAAAACAAAGGGAACATTTCACCCTTAGAAATGCAAGTATATAATAGAATCCGAAAAAGATATTGTTATAATGCAATCAGATAAAGGAAATATATTAGTCATTTTGGATACTGACACTTATTTTGTGTTAAACGATCATACGGAAAATACTGACACACATAAAATAATTAATGTCAACAGAAAAAATTCAAAAACATTTAAAGAAAAAGATAAAAAGAATAGGCCTGCTTCATAATATAGATAACATTAGGATTAATACAAAGTTCTGCAATGAGAATACTCGTCTACCAAGAATGAGAGTAACTCCCAAAATACATAAACCTAAAAAAAATGGAATGTTCTCGTCGAGACCTATTAGAAATTGTAAAAACTCAATACTTTATAAGGTCTCAAAATACGTAGCTGAATTTCTTAAACCTTAAAGTCAAAATTCGGTTGGTTTTGTTAAAAATAGTAGGCCTAACGAATTATGTAAAAACTTAAAAGGTTTAAAAATTGAAGAATTAGATAAATTTCCTATTGATGCAGTGGATCTTTTCATATCGATTTCACACACATTATTATTTGAAGTTCTGAATAATCAACTGAATGTAGATAAGATTTAATAATGGATCTCACTATATTTTTAATGCAATGACAATATTTAACCATTGACAACATCATGGTTTAGCAACATTGTGGATTTTTTGTAGGTCTCCCCTCGTCAGGGTTTTATGCTGAAATAGTAATGCAGTTCATTGAAAATAATTTTTTAATTAATTTTTCACAATCATATTTATTTCGGTCACTGATATGTTGATGATATTTTTATTATTGCAAAAGAAAATAATGAATATCATACTATACATCAATCCAATACAATTCACCCTAATTTAAAGTTCACAATAGAGAAGCAGTCGGCAGAAAAACAATTACTGTTTCTGGATGTCCTCATTTCTAATAATGGAGGACACCTTCAAACTGAACCACACAGTAAATCTACAGCTTTCAAATGCTGTATTACCATTTACCTCATCAATTCAATATATGTTAAAAAGAATTTGATTACAATGTTTACACAGAAATATTTCCACACATGTTCAAATATTCAATTATTTAATACGCAGATAACCAAAATTTATAACAGATTTTTAGAAAATGGATATCCGAAAAATTTGATAAATCAAGTAATTCAATCTAGTATTGCCGATATTTATAATCAAAAAGAAAAAGAAAATAATGGTTATGCTTTTACTATCTTATTTCCCTTCCATCCGATTTTTCATAACCGGTTCAAAAGATTTTTAAAAACACAGATATCAGAATCTCATATTCACTAACAACTAAATTAAAATTTCCATTTCCCACAAAGACTATTCCAGATCAAAACAAAATTGGATGCATTTATTTAGTCAAATGTAGTAATAATCCATGTTATTATATAGGCAGTAGTGGACAGATATTAAAAAATATTTACAAACCAAAAAAGTTGTATACGTACAGGAAATGTAAACGCTTCTAACGTTTCCAAATATATTTATGAACATAATCATAATGTTTATTTTAGCAAATTTATAATTTTAGGCCTAAATAATGATAAAACATCACTTGAAATAATAGAATCATCTTTTATTTCTATATTACAACCATACAATACAAATGTATCTAATTTACATATAAATACATAGCCTACACCAAAAACAGAGATATAAACAATATAAAACAATAAAGGATGTAATTGTAAATTAATAAGTTACTCAATGACACTTAATATGATATCAATGATTGAGGTAACTATTACGATATTAATTTATTGAGTAAAATAATTTAATTAGTTAAAGTGAATTTTAAGAGCA
Organism: Thereuonema tuberculata; assembly: GCA_023159025.1. Taxonomy (NCBI): domain Eukaryota; kingdom Metazoa; phylum Arthropoda; class Chilopoda; order Scutigeromorpha; family Scutigeridae; genus Thereuonema; species Thereuonema tuberculata. Next base: position 3,919 of record JAFIDM010107268.1, on the reverse strand, counting down.
TAAGAATGCTTGAAAAGAAATTTTTTTTTTCCTCTTCAAATGGACGAGTCGAATATTGAATTTAAATATGCAAATTAGTAGTGAATAGTAACGAGTTCAGACATAATATAATGGGAGTGCAAGTCTCTTCGTTAGAACAGTTGGATAACTGTGAATTGCCATTACTTATTAGTTATTATTCACACAGGTGAATTAAAAGCCTAAATTAAATTCACACAGGTGAAATTAAAGTCATTAACGAATTTATTTCAAGCGGTGCTATAGTGATAGGAACACTCGTGTTAGTGAACGTTTATGTGTTAGGATTACTAAAGTGTCAGTAATTTACTACAGTACTTTAAAGCAGTGATACTAAATGTCGTAGAAGCGTGCTTTTAGTATTATTAGTATTTCTGTAGTGTACTACGTTATTAATTACCAAGTGAATTGTGCAACTACCATTTATGAAAAGATATCAAGGTTATATTTTTAGTGATGATTATTGCGTTTAGTTTAATACTGTAGCAGACTTCTTGAGAATTAGAACTAATAGAAATATCTATTGTGTATAGAATTTTAGAAAAGAAAATTTTATGACCAATCAAATAAATCATTTTATGATTTTTATCTGGGTCGCACTAAGTTTCTTGTTGCTACTCTCCTACCAAGTAGAGTTTCTGCATTTTACCCCAGCAGTAACTATTAAAATAAAAAAAAAAATGAAAAGTAAAAAAAGAAAAAGAAAAATTGAGAAAAATAAAAATTGAGAAGATAATTCAGAAGATTCCATGATGACAAGGAAATTACGTCATTCAGAACATTGGCAATGAATGAAGAGCAAGTATAGTATCCATTGGTGAGAATCCTGAAGCTGCTAAGGATGGATAGAAGACTTTCCATTTATATTGAGCAGAATGCAGTATACAGCAAGTTGACAAAGGAGGCCACACGGATCCGAAAAGCTTCCCGTAATGTATGTTTTTAGATGTGATATTAACTTGTGTTTGTTATCAAACCTTTTTAAAGAATAATTTTGCTGTTTAAAAGTAAGGGATGCTGACACAGAGCCAACAGGATTAATACCATGAGAAATTACAATCCCCACGGCATTCTTAGAAGCAGCAACTGACGTAAGTTAAGACTGGTGCAGTACAACTTTTATTAAATTCCAACTCGTACTTATCAGACCATAACCACACACTATTTTTAGTAAGTTAGTAGTTTCTTTAGGCTGATCCTTTGTAAATGTACCAAGATAACTGACCATGCCTAGAAACCTTTGCAATTCTGTAACATTATTAAGAATCGCCGTATTACAAATGGATTCTACCTTAGATGTATCTATAGAAATTCCTGATTCATTTAAAAATGAAACCCAAGTATCTTACTTCCTTAAGACATATTCTTGACTTATCTTTATTAAATTTGATATCTAAGTCTTGAGCTCTTTTTAAAACGTTGTTCAAGATGAATCTTCATCTTGTTCAAAATCAGCGTAGTGTGCTTGTCTACACTTACTATAAATAAGAAAATTATCAATCATTATTTTTAATCTTGGGATATCTCCAAAAAGCTTCATTATTTCCCTATGAAAAATTTCAGGTGCTGCATTAATACCAAGGGAAATATCAGAAAACGATATCTTCCTTGAGGTGTTATAAAGGTACACAATTTAGATGACTCATTATCCAATTTTAACATCCAGAAACCCAAATTTGCATAAAAGACTGAAAATTATTTTGCACCACACAGTTCAGACTTAATTTCATCAATATTACGAAATGGAAAATGAGGTATAAGAATTGCTTTGTTAAGCTTACGTGGATCTAATTATAGGCTGATTTTTCCATTTTTCTTAGATATAACTACAATCGAATTAACCCATTCAGTTGGCTCACCTATATTAGCAATAACTCCCTCTTTTAATAGACGTTCGTTCTTGTAATTTGGATTTTGAATGGTATTCTGTGACAAATATCTACTGAAGGAATGACATCTGACTTAACAGTTAAATGACTTTTATGATCTTTAAGACATCCTAGACCAGAAAAAAACTTGTTGCTTCTTCCATGGACATTTTTTCTTTCTTCTTTTTAACATGATACAAGTCTTCAATCAACGAATGTGGAATGTGGAATCGGAATACGTACACCCCACTCTTGACACCATGCTAAGAACCAGTTTGGACAATTAAATATAAAAGATAATCTGTATTTTGTAAGTCTGGCTTACAAAATACTACTCTCTCTTGCCATGACAACAATTTCCCGCAGCTCATGACGCCTGTCACGTGAGTAACAATGAACATATGAATTTACAATCTTGACATGTACAAGCTTCAAACTTCGATTCTACAACAGCAAATGTTGCTTAGTCTCAATTTAATTTCAGAAATTTTTTTAATAAATAATTCCATATTACTTCCATAACTTCAAAGAAATGAAAAGTTGAAATTCCTAAATACAAGCCTAAATTTCCACATATGGTAGCAAACAATGTATTCAAATTAAACTGCAAGTATTCACGAATTACTAAAAATACATTTGTATAATAATAAATTACTGCTCTTGCTGCATTTCCAAATGGATTATATTTTATATGATGAGGTGGTACTTTCGCAATGTAAAAAATTTCAGTACATTCGATTGGGCATCCACAATTAGCGATGTTAGAATTTTCTAGGATTTCCTGTGTTACACTCATAGCTTTGGTGAAATTCGAAACTGAATTACATGGGCTAAGTTTAATATCTCCCGAGAAAGGTAACCTGGAAATAGACATAAGATTATTACTAATATAGAATGACAAATATCTCAAAAATGTATTCATTCGGTACTAAATAAATAATTTGTGAATTTTCTGAGAACTTGATACATTACGAAACTAAAAGAAATTTGGAGTGAATAGCCTTGTAAATTGTTAAAAGAGGAGGTAAGATTAAGATAAGGACGCTCTTCAATAACATTTTGAATGCAGCCGATTAATGAAATTTATATCATTTTGCTTAAATTTCTAAGATATATCAGTAAGCATACTGCCGTATCAATTAAGGAGTTTTATTGCGTATAACGATGGTTTTAACTTTTAAAAATAAATATGGAATATTCTTAATTTTCAATCAATGGTGCTTTATTTGATAAAGGCTTGACGTTTTGCTTCTATGTAATTTCTGTATCTATCCTAAGTCTAGAATTTCTTTACTTCAGTATCTCACAATAACTTGCGAATTTATTTGCTTTTTTAAAAGTATGAAGAGAATTTTCATCATTCGAGAGCATATCTGTTTCAATACGGCGCTTATCATTAGTTGGAGGAGCTTCATTACTATTTTTTAGTGAACTTTTATTAACATTAATTATGAGAGTTTAAAATAATTTAGTTGAGATCATCAGTGCAATAGTAAAATGTACTTCAAACATCAGCTACATGTTAATGTGTTTGGTAGAAATAGGAGTTTGGACTTAGTAGCAGTATAAAAAATGGAACAGCTCTTCAGTTATATCGCACAAATAATTCAATACACAATGAATTTAATGTTCATGATCGTGTTACTTTGCTAATGTTGTGGAAAAAAAATTGCAAGAAATATATAACTTAGATTTACAAAATTTAGAACAGTTGAAAGTTCATTACGAAAAGATAATTTACTATATTTTTAGATAACTAAAAACTGATGAGGAAACGTAATCCAATTCATAGAACCATATTGTGGTGAAGCTGTTTGTCTTCATCCATTTCATGTAACAATGACTAGTGATGGCATCAAAAACATCAATCTAAAGCATTATCATATTAATGAATAAAACGAAATGATAAAGTTAGAGACAATAATTACTCACTTGCAAGGTAAACGTTGAATGTATTGGTCACGAATACACTTAGAAAGGCATTTCGCTTGTGTTGCAGAGTCTGAGCAAAAACGCTTCCCAGTATTCAAATT
>JAFIDM010107267.1:0-13553 GCA_023159025.1 Thereuonema tuberculata | reverse complement strand
ATTTTCTATTCCTTTATTTTTGTTAATTTCTTTAAGTTATTATTCGATTTTATTGTCATTATTTTTACTGGTAATTTTATTTATAATAAGCCAATAGTTTACAGTTAGCGTTATATAAATTTCTGTTCAATTCTTTAATATTTTTCTTTCTTTCTTTTTTTTTTCTATGTAGAATTAAATTCTTTTAAAATACAAATGTAGCCACACTTTGCAGTTATTGCTTTTATTTTATAAACAGTAATTATAACAGTATACTTTTAAAAGTAAGGATTTTGCTCTGCCGTGCCATCCGTGTGACCTTGAGCGCCGGCAAACCAGCGAGAGATAGTGACGTCATGCGTGGCAAGCAAAGAGTGTTGACGTATTTCTTGTAACTTTTGCATTTTTTTAACCCCCTTTCAGTGCATATAAGCAGCTAAAATTTAGTATACGTCAACTACTTAAGGTCCTGAATAAATGATAAAAATTTCAAGGGATGTTTCGGACTGACAAGCCTAACCATTCCCTTGTGAGTGTTGTAAACATGCAGGTGAGTCAGCTGTTGTGCTACGAGACCAAGGTTCCCTTAGTGCTCCGCGATGGAAAAACTGCAAGTGTAAAACTTCGATAAGCTTATGGCTTATTTTTACGTGCGTTTGCTGGTGAATTCCTTTATTTTGTTATTGCCTGTGCATTCTCAACGAGAGACTTACAAACATTAGTAAAGAACTTTCTTCAGAGAAACTGTTCAAGGCTGTTTAGTTTATTTAACTGATTATTTTTATTATTATTATTTTTCTTAAATGGAGGGAAGAATCCCGCTGAACAGTTAGTGTGGATAATGTTCAACATTAGTTTTTTTTTACATTGTATTCAGATTTCACAGTTAAATGTAAGTTTAATAAGAGTATAAATCTGGTTTGTTCTTTTTTAACTCTTTGTTTCGAATTATTTTTATTGTTTTTGTTCCGTTTTCTCACAAACGAGCTGGTAGCAGAGTGCTTTATCTTTATATTATCTGTTTGAATTCATTGAGTAATTTGTAGAAGACAAATTCACGAGTGGATTATTTCTTTTATTAATTAAATAAATATTACTCCGTAACAGGTCTAACAAAGTCTTTTAGTTTCTGTTATGTTTAAAAAATCGCCACAAGTTTTACAATATATGCTATTTACAATTCCCATTTCATTTTGATTTTCATTACAATTTATTTCTTATTGTTTGCATAACAAATTTTTAATTTTATTTTTATATCTAAATTATAAGTTTACATTAAAGTATTTACATATTTTTTTTAAAAAAAATGCACTGTTTTCATGAAGAAATGGGATAAAACCTTTATATTCAATCTTTTCCATTTCTTTAAAGTATTATAGTATCTAATTTGGTCATTAATAATTTTATCAGTGTATTCATTTTTCTTTAACAGATTGGTCATTTCTTTTATTTCTTCTTTATAAGTATCTTCATTGCCAAAATTCTGTCCAACCTTCTCGTAAAATTTTTCTATAATATTTTTTTTATATTAATTTGATATACTATATTGAAATTCAAAATATGGTTGATTTGATGTAATGTTTCATTTTAATTTTTTTATTATCTTTTATCAATTTAACGTCCAAGAAATTCAATTCATTATTTTCTTCCAACTCTTTTTTAAAATTTAAATCTTTGCTTCTTTTACTCAAATTTTCAAAAAAGATATCAAATTGTCTTAATATTCGAAACCATATAACCAAAATATCGTCAACATATCGAAAATATTCAACTTTTTGTTTGTTTTGTTTTTCATTTAATAATTTGATTTCAAAATGGTTTAAATACAAATTACAAAAAGTTCCCGACATTGGAGAATGCATAGGAAAACCCTTTGTTTGTCTAAATATTTTCTTTATCATGCTTAAAAAAAGTGTTATGGTTTAGAAATTCTACAGTTTCCATAAAGATTTTATCATCTAAATTATACTTTAATAAAATCTCCTTAATATTCAAAACATATATATTGAAAAGGCGAAACACACAATTTCTAAAAACAATTTTATGAATTAAAAATTAAAAATACACATACGCTTCGGCTTGCCGAAATTACAAGCCTTTCTCAATGCAACTTACAATTAAAGAAACAAACTCCTTTTTATACAGCCCATTAAAGGAAAAAGAACAATCATGGGATTTTTTCCCTTTTTTATAGAACCCGATTGCTTTTGGATCTGGTCCAATCAGAATGCAAACCTTAAAGCACCAATCAGCAGATGAACGAAAGTTCCTCTGTGATGAGAGAAACAAACTATTTTTGTAAATAACATCACAAAGAATACATTTGGTTCAGAACATAAACAATTCTAGTTCACTATAAAGTTACTGTTATACAATCAAAAATTCGTTAAAATTTTTCTCCTCTTTAATATCCCAAAAATTTTCAAAATTTTTTTTTCCCCTCTTCAATTTCATTAATGTACAACATCAAGGATTTATTTTTTTGTCTCCTTTATAAAATATAATACATCTATGTACTTGGTTATTTACTTTAATCTCTATTTCAATTCCATTAAAGTTTTTTTTTTATTTTGAATCCATCATCGAATCTTCTCTAATAATAGAAACGAATAATTAACACAAAAATTCATGTGGTTCAGAACATAAACAATTTAAAGTTGCTGTTATGCGAACAAGCAAAATTCATGAAAGTTTTCTTCCATTCCTTTACTAACCATATCCAATATTTCACTTTTCAATTTCAATGATATAAAATATCAAGGTTTTTTTTTTCTCCATTATGAAATGCAATACATTTATTTATTTAATTATTTAATTTAATATTTTCTCATTTCGAATCTAATAATTTTTTTTTTATCTTTTAATAATTACCTTTTAAACATTTAATACGGAGTTCACTTGGAGTTCTAACTATTATACAACTGAAAGTGGAGGAAAATTATCCATATCTGTAATTACATAAATAAACACATTAACTTAATATGTTAACTAACACTATTGACAGAGTAGGAACACTATTGATATTGAGTTTATTTGAAGAGTTGGTCTCTAGGTTTTTTGGTAAACGCATATTGATATATTTCTCTTACAGAGATTTGGTCATTGTAACTGTTCTTCGATGTGAGGATTAAAACGGCATTTTCGGAGATCAATTACCTTGGTCCGTCCGATAATTGAAGGATTTTGGAAGTCAACGGAATGTTCCGTTTCTACCATATTAAAGAAGGTTTTATAGGTGAGATCTCTTCGTTCAATGGCAAGTCGATGGTCCGCCAGTCGGTCCTCCAACTTCCGGTCCGTCTTCCCGACGTATTGACAGCCATGTTGTTGGCACGGAATCGAATAAATTACTCCCATTTCTGATAGTGGGTTAGGCTTTTCCCTTCTACTCCTCATGATAGAGTTTTTATTCTTTGGTGCTTCATTAATACCATGCTGGGAATCATCATAGATAGCTTTCAGACACAACTTAAAGTTCTTTTGTATGAACCACAATGGGTAAGAATTCTCTAAAAATAAATTACGCAGATATTCCAACTCGCTGTCAAAAACTTCAATCCTGTTAAGTAAATGGAAAGCACGAATGATAGCCATGTCTATCACATTGGTTTTAAAAGCTGATGGACAAGAGGATTGATAATTTAGTGTTATCCGTGAATATATCGGTTTTCGATAAACACTTGTCACCATTCCTGTTTTGTCTCTTGAAATTCTAATGTCTGAGAGTGAAATAGCATTATCTAGTTCTTTTTCTTCGTTGAATCTGATATCTGTATGAATGACTGAGAACGTTTCTTTAATGAAGTGGCTGTCTGATTGATGTGCATAAAAAGGAGGTCATCCACGTAACGCATGTATGCGGCGATAGTAATGTGACTAACATCGATAATGGTGTAAGCTATGTCCTCCACATAAACCATGAACCATTCCGCAATCATGCCTGATGCGGAGAGTCCCATAAAGAAACCTTGTATTTGCTTATAAATGCAATCATTATACACAAAAAATTGCATTTTAACCATGGCGTTGAAGAGATGTAATAGATCACAAATAACATCATTCATATGAAAAGATTTGAAGTATTTAGCACTAATATGCTGAAACGCATCTTTAACTAAACCCATGGAAATCGACGTGAAAAGGGAATCCACGTCCCAGGAGAACCATTGGTGGTTAGGTCGAACTTCCGTTGCTGCAATCTTTTCTTTTGCGATTCTACTGTTCTCAATGGCGAATGAGGATTATACATGGATTTTTTGCATAAATTTAAATATATAATCTGCCAACAGTTTGGTGGCTGAGTTATTACAAACTATAATCGGTCTTACAGGATACAGATTGTCACAATCCACCTTTTTATGGATTTTGGGAAGAATTCTCAGGAACGGGATTTTTAACTCGGCATCCTTTAGAATTGTAGCAAATTCTTCTGAAATCAAGCGTTCTTTAGATAAGGCTGTAATTTCTCTTCTGTTAGAGTTAAGTACATCTTTTTAGTGAAAAGAAAAGAAGGTTATTCCTACCTGATTCTGGAGGAACTTCTGTGCAATTTTATTATATGTGATCGATTCCAATATAACGGGGTTACCGCCTTTGTTCCTCCGGGCGTGACCATTACGTTATCCATTTTACTTATTTGCTTCACCCCTTCTAATTCATGTAAGGGTTATGATTAATTGTTTTTTTAATCATGTTACCAATCGTCCTTCTGAAATAACTGATTTCCTCTTTATCTTTAACTTTCGTGGGTAAGGCTCTCTCAATTTGGGCGACGGTATTATGAATCTTGGGGGTTGAAACTAATTAAATTTAAGTCCTTTCCATAGTGCATGCGCTTGGAACCATGTAACTGGAATGTCATTTATGTTGAACAGTTTGGAGGGGAGTGAACACGGCCATCTTCTTAAACTAAGAATAGTTAATTTCTTAATGTGAATTGTAGTAATACGATGATAATTGCGTTGATAAGCCGCTGCACCTCTCTGTAATGTGGAAACAAATAATCCAGGGTTAAGAATACGTTGTAAATCATTCGACATTCGTCTGATAGTTTTTATCAGCCATTGTTGTTTCTTTTGTTGATTCGTGATTCTTACTGCAAATACCTTCCTTGTTATTTGGGACACCAAGCGGTTAATTGCGTCACTGATTCGGGAACTTTTATCGTCATTTCAGTGGGGTACAAATCCATTTTTCTGCAAGCACGGAGGTAGGTGATGGCTGTTCTTGTAGCTGCCAATTTTCGATTTACTTTAATAAAGCTGTTGATAAGAGTCTTTCCATAACTGCAACTCATCGTGACCATGAGTACTACTAATCCTCGTATTCACCTGAACCACATGTATTCTTTGTGATGTTATTTACAAAATTAGTTTGTTTCTCTCATCAGAGAGGGCACTTTCGTTCATCTGCTGATTGGTGCTTTAAGGTTTGCGTTCTGTTTGCACCACATCCAAAAGCCACGGGGTTCTACAAAAAGGGAAAAAATCTAATGATTGTTCTTTTTCCTTTAATAGGCTGTATAAAAGGGAGTTTGTTTTTTTAATTGTAAGTTGCATTGAGAAAGGCTTGTAATTTCGGCAAGCCGAAACGTATGTGTATTTTTAATTTTTAATTCATAAAGTTAGTTTTTAGAAATTGTGTGTTTGACCTTTTCATTATAAACTTTCTCACACACGTAAAATCACCAATTAAAAACATGTTTATCCAAAATCAATAGAGTTTCTGATGCGAGATTAAAACAGAACGCATACTTGTGTAACAGAGTGGACTGCAAGAGTATAGCTAGGTGTTTTAAAAAAAATTTGTAAAAAGTTTAATAACTGGAAATTATAAATATTCATAAATATTTACAAAATACAATCTGGGAAGGTGATCACTACTTCCTAAAACTAATAATATATAACAATATATTTCTACTATCTAGTTTCTATTCAAAGTTTAAGGTTCAACAATGCTTTACTATGATCTGATATTTAGTTCATACATCTATAAACTTTAGTAATACAAATCACTAGGATACTGAATTAAATTAAATGTTCAATCGTTCTGCTTTTACTAATTCAGTTTGAAGTTTGTAATTAATAATTAATAAAAGACTTTATCTTAATGAATATAACACAAATCAAATATTACTCTTTGATTTAAATATAAATTATTTTCATTCATAAAGAATTTCTAGTATGGCTTTTCACTAGTATGAATGTAATTAACACTATTCTGAGTATAATATATGTCACTCTAGATTTGAATTCTAAGCATGAACTTTCACTGTATAATTAGTAATAATAAAGAATATTACTGTGTGAGTCTTTACTTTAAATCTTATCTTCAATCGTTAAGAAATAGCTTAAGTCAAACTTACAGTTGATGTCTTCAATAGTTGTACCTACTTGATGATGAACTATAACTCTCTTGGCACTTACACTATAATCACAATATCGAAGCATTCAGTTTCCTTTTGAAACTTATCAACGTCGTAATGATCCTTTTCACTTTGGTACCATTCTACAACTTCAACAAAGATGATAGCTTCTCACCTTATGTGTATCAATACAAATATGTATTAGTAAATGGTCCAATACTCAAACCGCATTCATCATTAATACTTTTAATGACGGTAAACTTCGTATCTTATAATTGTACGCCTTCTTCTATATCCTCTAGTGGTATTCGGGTCTTCGAAATATTCCGCTCTTTAAGTAAATCGGAACTTCTTCTTTCTTCGTCCGTTGAAATAAACTATTAGTACTTGATTATCTATATCTATTAATCTCTTTCAAAGTCTTAGAATTTACTGTAATGGATAATAGAATTCAAATGAATTGAATATCTAATTAAACTCCGTAAATATCAACTTCCGCTTCGTCGGCTTAATAACGAATCTACTGTAGTAAATTCTTCTGACTATTTAAGATTCTTCTAATCTATTAACTTGAGTTCCGTTATCCTTAACTTATGCAAATAAACTTCGTCTACTTCTAATTCATCAATATTAGTAATACATGGGTAAGTCTCTTTCTATTAACTTCCATTTCAGGTTTTCTAGTAACGCTCACTTTAGACTTCTGCTTCCCTTGAGTAATTAATGTACTCGTCTTAATGGAATAGCCTTAACATAAAGTTAATTACCGCATTTGCGTTTACTTCAATTTCATCGTAGCTGTTACAAGATTTTACTGTTCAGTTGAATTATTCATAATAATAATCTAAAGATTATAATACTTATCGTCAACTTCTATTGTGGTAGACGCAAGTTATTTGACTGCGTTACATCAGGGAAATAGAACCATTTCTACCTTCTCCCTTCAGAGACAATTCGAGTCTCCCGCAGGTTTCTCGGAGCACACACGATTGGAGGATCTCCGCCTCCTTAGAGCTCCAAGCTTCGACTGTCACTACTCTCGACTCAGGCATAACTTCAATTGTCACAAGTCAAGTATTCACTACGTCATTACAAATTTACATATTCAAAATTTGTATCACCTGGGCTTTGCTCATTATTTTAATTAAAATAAAATAAATTTATTTTCAAGCAAATTTAAAATGTTTCTTTCAATTTTTTTTTTCTTCTTTAAAACTTCAACTTCGTAGAAATAAATTTCACAGGGGTTTTAAATAATACAATATCACCAACAGTTTCATTCACAGGTAAATTAGTATACATATTCTCAATATCCAATGATACGAGATGAAATTTCTGTTTTTATATTTGTTAAAAATTTCCACTTTATTTATCAAATCTTCAGCATTTTTAATAATTACTCTTTCATTTGGCATTTTAAAGTTTCTCATCCAATAATTTAACTTTCTTACTGTTAACATTTTATGTTGGTGAACAGTAAGCATTGATTAGTGGACGTATTTCTTTATGAACTTTGATTCTTTCTTCCGATGCAGGAGGGTTACATGACACTTTAAGAATTTCGTTCCGTTCTTGATTACTTTTCGTTTTATTATTCTCCGACTTTTTAGTAATCTTTTTTAATTTGTTGTATAATTTGACTGTAATGTCTTCTTGATTTCAACATAATGTCCATCGTTTACTGATTCTTTTAACTTTTCCATACAATCTTCTTTATTTGTAAAGTTCCCATATTTCTTTTGTAGATCCCTCCTTCTACAGCCTCTACCATTAAATATTTCCAACATCACAAATTTAAATGTAAAAAAAACTACATTTAATACTAAAAAGCAAATTTTCAAAAAGATTATGTCTTTTCTTTTTCAAGCCTAAAAAATAGGCTTTTTTATTTTTTTGGCTTGAAAAAGAAAAGACGTAATCTTTTTGAAAATTTGCTTTTTAGTATTAAAAGTAGTTTTTTTTACATTTAAATTTGTGATGTTGGAAATCTTCTTTATTTATAACCACTTCATGAGATTTAATAAAAACCAACTTTTTATATTTTCCTAAGTTTTTTAAAATCTCTATTTCTTCCTGTTTTAATTTTTTTTCTTTTCTCAAAGGCATATTTTTGAATCTTTGTAATTCTTTTAGAAAATGTTCTTTTTCTTTAGGAATTAATTTATTAGACGCTTCCTCCAAAGTAACAACTGTATTTATATCTAAATGTAAATTTACATCTCTTGATCATATACATAATCAATAACTTTATTTAATAAAGCTATTTCTTTCATATTAAAACTTCTTTTGCTCAAATTTATCACAAAATCTGAAACAGTTTTCATTATTATTAAATCTTAATCTAAAGTTATTCATATAGATGCAAATACCATTTAGATATAAAAATAAAATTAAAAAATTTGTTCTACAAAAAAGAAATTACAATGAAAATTAAAATGAAATGGGAATTCTACATGGAATAGATTGTAAAACTTCTGGCGGTTTTTATACTAAAAGAACCTAAAAGAAACTAAAAGAACTTTATTAGAACGTGTTTTGGAACACGGTACAGCTTTAAAAAACAAAAATTTGGTTATGATTATGATTATGAATTTTCTTCTTTTTTTTTTTAAATTCGAAATAAATAATATTTTTTTTTTTTTTTTTTTTTTTAAGGTTCAGAAATTAGTAAAAACAGACATACAGAGATTATTTTTCTGAGTTAAACTTTTCGGAAACTAATGTTTTGATTTTCTAATGTCGTTTATAAAATAGACAAAATAAAAATTCTCTTTTAAAAAACTAAAGTAAAACATTTTTGCCTAATATTTTTATATATTTTAAAATTCAAAATTATCGACAAATTTCATAATAATTAACCGAAAGAAATTATTAAAAAATACAATGAAATTTCATTTGTAAATCGTAAGATATCTAAAGCTTGTAATATTAAGTTACTGTTTTGATGTAATATTAAAAAATAAAAAAAGAATCTTAGTATATTTGGATATGTGTTTCTTTTTTGAAACGATAGGAAATTCAAAATTTTGTTTATAACTATATAATGTAATGTATGCATGTATATATGTTGGTTTTTTTTTTGGTTAATTGTAAAGAAGGTTTAAAAACTCAGTGCGGTGATCGGTCTAGCGTCAATCAAAGTAACTTCAGATATAAACAAAACCTCATCCTCTTCTTTTTCGACCAAGGGAGAAGACATCACTGAAACGTTATTCAGCATTCCTATGATAAACTGATAAAAAGAGATTCACATTTTAAATAGTGATTTCAAAAGGATTTGAAGAAATGAATTTGAAACAGGACTTTTGTAAAAAATGTGAAGCAGGTAAAATGTGAAATAACAATAAAAACAAAATAAAACAAAATTATTTAGATGAAATTTAATAAAAAAGAAATAAAATGAAATAAATACATTGAAAGAAGAAAGTGGAATGAAAGGATGAAATAATGGAAAGAATTTTTTTTTTCGTTAAGGCACTGTTCTCTTCCGTATCACTTCCTTCTTCTTTTTTAATCCCATATTTATTATGGATGGGACGGATACACAGTCGTTGTATGTGTGGACTGAAGACAAAATGAAGATAGTATCAATGCATTTCCTACGGAAATCGGGAATACAAAATTCCAGTACGAGAGGAGTCCTAAATTTATGCAATGGTGATGAGTTGAATGATGTTGGAAAGTAAGGTAGTCCGAAATTCTGTTATGTATGGCCGTACGATGCACTGCAAGCCGCTCAGTTAAGGCCCTGGGGGACTCTCCAATGTATATGCACTGATGATTTTCACAGATAATGGCTGAGACGCCACCCTTGACATCCACATTAAGCTCTTTATTGAAACACGTAAGAAACTTCTGAGTATCGCAGGAAGCCAGAGAAGTGATTGTGATATTGTGATAAAACAATCAATGGAGACATATAGTTGATTCTTCTTAATCTTGTTTCTATCATCTTCATTACAACATCACGCAATGGCCCTCTTAAAGTGGCGATGAAGGAAAGTCTCATGAAAAGCATTTTGTTGGAGCAGTTGATAAATGGTGCATAATTCCTTATTAAATGAAGTGTAGAAGACAAATTAAAGGCTCTATTTATAAACATAGTGATAATATTGACCTTGAAGGAGAGGGGGTGTAGGATGTGCCCATCCCATACCTCAGATTATGCAAAACATCTACAGGGATTTCACACGGCATCCTCCGCCTCATTATATTGTTACTTTGCAAGCAATCAAATGCTAGGAGAAGGCTTCTCCGTTTTTGTAAGCCGAAACTACAGTCTGTAAATTACTGTGATTAAATACTCTACATATTATTCAGATGTATCGGCTTATATTTAATACTGAATATGAACAGTATACAAAAAAATAACTAAGGTTTAAAAACTAAACTTTTAGACAATTTCTAAAAAAAAGAGGAAATCGTTTAATTAAAAAATTGTATAATAATGTATAACTACTGATTAATTCTTGTATTTGAAAAATTTGTTTCAAATCTTCAATATGAAAACCCAATGCGGATAAAGAAGAAGCTGAATAAATGAATTTTTTTATTCACCTAAATAAATCTATATTTTTATGTAATTAAATAAAGCAACTGTTGATAGGAATGAAAAATAATACTATAAATGACTGAAATGTAAACTATAAAAGACAAAGTAAAGAAACGAAAAATTTCTGGCTGTTTTTTTGAGTGATGTCTGTTGATGTCTGCTTTTTTTATGAATTTTGGGAAATTTCTAACTAGCAAAAAACAAAACAAAAAACAAACAATTATTTGATCTTAATCAAACTTCATTTAAAAGTTTACTATCTTTATCTAGATATGGCATTGTTAAGGAATTTGCCAATTTCAAGAAAATGCATTCAGATGTTCAAAAGTTACTAAAACGGAATCACATTTTTTCTTTAATGATTTTTATACAATCAGTTTTCTATTTTTACCCTGTTTTCAAACAAATTTGATCTTTTAATTCTTTAAAAACCGATGTAGAAATATAAAATTCTGAAGTATCAATCCACATCTTTCGAAGAAATTATTATAAAATAAAAAATACAATTCACAGATTCTGAAGATTACATCTATAATTGAAAAATAAATCCTTCAAATCCATAAGTAGAAGAAATGGCTCATGCATATTTTAATGGAATTTTTAGTAAAAATAACAGGTTTCTTTTCTTATGAAGATGAAAATATTGCTAACTATTTTCACTTAATAATTTTCAAAATATTTCATGTAAATTATATTCTTTTCTTCTTATAGAAACCAGATTTTTTTTTTTTATAAAATCATTATAATCTCAATCCTCTTTCTCTAAATGGTTTCGCATATCTTTAAAAATTATCAAGAATATTTCTGAAAATTAACAAAAGTAAATAAAATTTGAAAATCTGAAATTAAATTTCCCTTAGATTGTCAGCTTTTGACCAGAGATATGATTTGAATTGTCTTAAAATGTACTAATCATGTTTCAAGAAGATACTTATTTTCGTTCAAAAAAATTATCAAGAACAAATGAACATAAAGACCCGAAATGCAGTCAGAAGATGAAAGAGTTAATTCATTTTATACAATTGTATGATTACAGTAAGATATTACGTATATAAGTTAATATTATAGATGTTTTGAAGAATTGTACTTGAAATACATTATTGCCATAAATTATTCTTTACAAGCTTAAAAGGGGTTTCCTTAAATTCGTTCCTCTTTTTTAGTAAATTTCAATTTTGATTTCTGTTTTGAACTAATAAGCCTCGTTTTCACTTTATTTGTTTCGAATTGAACAAAAGATCATGAAATTACTAATAGTACCAGTAAACAGATTATATTGGTTTACAGTTGTAAAAGTAATAAATATTTGAATATATTGTGAATGCTTTTTAGAAAACCTATTTAGAAATTCTATAAATTTGAATTTTATCTGATGATTTCAAAAATTGAAAGGTCAGTTGATGGTTGATTTAAAACCATCAATACTCTCAACACATGTTGCAGCGACAGTGAACGAAGTCCTCCCTACCTTCAGTAATTTTTTTAATGACTTTACATTTTCAAAAAAAACAACAACAACATGAATTTGTTCTAAAAGATTTCAATACAATCCTTCAAGTGATTATTGAATGCTTTAGAGAAGAAATTTTTTCCAGAAGGGGTCCAAATCGCTGCGTAGTAAGCTGTTCGATATTTTGTATTTGCATGACGTAACATGGATTGAAACTTGGAAGTTCTCTGAATGGAATAATGAATAAAACTCTTAATTTTTTGAAAAACAAAAACAGAAATGTTTTCAAAATTAACGAGATATTATTTAAAATGAAAAATTTATAAGCGGTCTGACACTATAATAAATGAATGAATAAATAAAAAAATCGAAAAAAAGAAGTTTTCCAAGATAACACTGACACAGAAATTATAAATTTCACTGTTATTTTCCTCAAATATTACAAAATAAAATTAGTTTTTAACTAAATTAACTTCGGTTTCAATTGAAAATTAAAGAAATGAAATGCTACCAAAGAAATTGAAAAAAAAAATTCCTAAATGGGTTTTTGTTTGTTATTTTATATAATTAAGTGATTTTTTTACGTGTGTTATACTATCACGTTTGATTTTTTTTTGACATGTGCGTCTATCAGTTGTAAACGTCAATACTTACTTAAATAATCGATACCTGAGCGAAATTCTTATTTTTCTTATATTTCCTTGGATCAGTTCAGAGTTCACTGAAATTAAAATACATTTGAATAAATTTTTGAGCAAATTAGTTCTTCTAAGCTGCATCTCTTTCACCAGACCAAGAGAATACAATAAAACTTTCTACTTTTAACCCCTTGATTTCATAGAAATTCTCTATACTTTTGTATATCGGAAGCAGAGTGGGTTTAGTCGTAGTTGGCGTATGAGTCTTCATAAGGGTAGTAAATGTAGTAATTTTACAAATGTTTTGAACGAGAAAATTTATTTTCTTTGAAGGGGAAGGGGGATACAATTCAGCAATTGTAGACAAAATACTGTTGAAGATGTCCTTCCGTCTATTGTGATGCGTAAACAAAGAACCTAAATACCTAAATACATTTTATATAGGTTCTTTGGCGTCAACTCAGTTTCGAAGGAGTCCATGTGTAAATGCGATTGCGCAATAAGTGGGCTTCAGATAATCGAAAACTACTATCCTCCCTATATAAATATCAAAGTCAATCAGTAGCCATA
>JAFIDM010107266.1:0-13555 GCA_023159025.1 Thereuonema tuberculata | reverse complement strand
CTTGGATTCCCGGTATCACAAATTTCCAATAACAGATCAGTGAACTCTTAGGCTTGTGCGTTTTTTATTGTGCGTTTTCTCATGTAAGAAATAAAATAATTTATCCAGAATTAATCTTTACTCAAAATTTAAGAAAATAAGGAAAAAAAAGTTTCTCAATCTGAACAGAAATAAAGAGTCAATTTGGAAAAATATTTTAAAAATCAAAACAAAATTTTACGGAATTCAAGGAAAATTTCTTAATATTGAAATTCTAAACTTTACAGAAAAATTCTAGATAAAAATATGAATGAAATAAATCTTATCAGCTGGTAAGTACACTGTAGCTTTTAGGTACAGTATAGGTACAATATTTGTAATTCATAATTTATAAAGAAATAGGAATTCTTATTATAAAAAAGAAAATTTTTAGAGATCTTTGAATACTTAGAATCTTTAAATAAAAGCAAAGGATTAAAATTTGTTTCTTAATTTGGCTAAAAACCAAATTTTAATTTTAAATTTTTTTAAAAAAAAATGAACGAAAAGGTAACTACCGAAGGCACAAAGGGACCAAAAAGATTTCGCACTTCAAGCTTTTACAGGGGAAAGTCTGGGACGGCAGTTTCATCCTCTTTAGGACTCATCATCCAGACAAACTTCACCGATGACAACCTCAGAAGATGCGAATATATATACGAATTCCACACGCTCCCGGAGGCGAGATCCCACAAAAGCAAAACTTAACCAAAAATACATTAATAGAAAAAAATGTCAAATCTTTGGCCTGCGTTCCACTAACTGAAAAGGAATTTGTCCAAAACATAAAAGAGACTCTGCCCGGCGACAACTGGAGACGCGAAATAAAAAGAATGAAATGAATAATGATGCATGTCTTATTATTAAACCAACTGATTGATGTTATAATTATTAGAAATATTGAAGTTGTAAGTTGAAATCGTACAAATTTTCCAATTTCTGAAAAAAAAAAGAAAAGAAAATGAATGTACATTAGTTACTTACTTAAATTGTCTAAATAGGGAATTAATATAATCCGATCAAACCATGTTCAATGAATTAAGAATTTAATAGTGTTTTAACACAATAAGATATTAACAAAAGCAGGATAGATTACATAAGCTTATGTATAGAGATTTTTGTCGAATTTTCATGCTTATTTCTGGACAAGTGCCGTTTCGGAAAGATTTCAAATATAAAGTTAGGTCGTTGCCTAGTCCTCCAATATGCCTACTAATGTTCAAGAAGATCCAGCAAGCTGTTGAAAAGTTATTAGGGAGAGAGAGACAGGCACACACACACACACACACACACAAACAGATAAAGTGATTTGATGAGACTCACATTCGTATTGAAAAATATTTTACTAAAAATCAATACTTTCATAAAATAACCTTGAAATTAAAAAAAAAGTTTCAGCTCCTACACCATACCATTTTCCCTTCGAGTATATTCAGTTCAAATTTCAAGTCATTCTGAGCAGTTGTACTTTTTTTACAACATGTTGAAAGTGGAACTTTAATTATAATCACCCTGTACTTAATAAATTAATAAATAAATTAATCCTTAATCAGCTAAGCTTAATGCTAGCGTGGACTGATTGCTCACCCCTTTTATTCTTGATTTGTTTTTTGATGTTTTTTAAATGAGGGGTCATTGTCTTGTTTGTTTGCAGTTTTGTATATTAACAGAGGTATTCATCGCTCTCGATGAATCCCTTTATCTGGGTGCACTTGCTTCAATACCTTGTGGATGTATGAGGACTAGGTTTCTTTGCGTCGACCTTTCTTCTTATTCCGTTTGACCTTACAAGCCCAAAACCACAGAAACCATGCTCAACATCATCTTGTTCACATAGTGGTCAAACGGAATAAGAAGAAACGTCGACGCAAAGAAACCTACTCCACCTACATCTACAAGATGTTGAAGCAAATGATCTAGATATAGGGATTTCATGATTAAAAAGTATAATGAATAGCTTTGTTAACCACACGTTTGAAAGAGTTGTGAGTGAAGCATCCAGCTTAGCCCGTTGCAATAATAGGTCTACTATTATCAGCCGAGAAATTCAAACCGCTGTCTGCCTATTGCTACCGGGGAGTTATCAAAGCACGCGACACAAAGTGACCAAGAATATGAGCGCTCAGCCTAAAAGCTGTTCGGATCAGCTGGCAAGCCCGGAACCACAGAAACCAAACTCATCATCATCGAGCTCAAGATAAACTTAACTCAAGGCCCATACACTCTTCCTCGATGAAATCATCGTAAGAATTATGCTATGCTCAGATATAACAGTTTTATTACTATTTTTGACCAAAGGTAGTTTCTATCAAAAGATCGAAAAAAAATTAACAAGTGATGACACCTTTAATATTATGTTGCTTTAATTTTCTTTTAGGATTAATAAAATAACGTTTATAATTTTCCTAAAAACTTGAAAAAAAGCTACAAAAAAGCCTTGAGGTAATATATTCCTCATTTGTCCAAAATTTGGCGTGGAATTTCAAAAAGGGGATTTTCAAAACTTAAAAAAATGCAAAGGAAACATTTAATCGCTAATATATCTGGGGATCGGTACTTGCAACAGTACAGTAGATTTCAAACCCTGCAAACAGATTCCAGAAAACTCCAGAAAAAATGAGCGTTATTGTGTAAATGTGCTAAACAATTGTCAGCAATAATTAAGATGCATTGTCTTTTAATGGCTCAAGGGCAAAACTTCGCCAAGAAAGCTATTTTCTTGCTGTTCTTACAGATGTAGAAATCAAAATTATATATACCTACTACAAACTGTGGACTAAAAAAAAAAAGGACAACTCTACCGTAGTCAGTGTTGTGAATCCACATAACATAATATGCTTCTAAAATAAAAAAAAAACCCGAAAACTTATTAATAACGGTATTTAATATATCAAGATAAACCTTTTTTGTTGCAAAGTTACACACACACACATACACACACAAACACACACACACGAAATCTCCCATGCTCAACAATAATAATAATATATCGGTGTCTAACCCTCATGCTCAGCAATAGACTTACATCATCGCCAAAAATATCTTAGCAATATCATTCAATAATATTATTACTTCAAGAAAATAATAATGAGATGCTTTGCGCAACAGTCAGAATTAAAGAAGTAACTGAAAAAATAACGAATGTACAGCAATAAAACAGTACAAAATATCAAGGAAACTTTATAAATCATAACTTCAGAAAATGTAAAAAATCTTTCAAAATTCTAAAGAATTAAAAATAACTGAATACACTTTAAAACAGATGAGATAGATATCAATGAAGAACTATTATACACTATGCAAATATTCTAAATACGAAATACTTTATGATCATAAAAAATTGTATTATGTTGCAGCTATTGTATAAATGTTACCGAGTTCCTTTTCATCCTAGGAGGTTAACCTAATCCACAGAAAATTCGTCTTCTGTTTATTCGTGATGTGTAAGTGGCAAATTCAGTGAGATTAGATGCAGGGTTATAATTGACGTTGTTTCCTCATTCCAGTGTTGAATCCTTCAAGGTTTGTAAGTACAGGACCAGCACGACTTAGATAAAAATGAACTGGACGTGTGTTTGCAGATTACGAGAGCGTAGTAAAGTTAGAGAAGGCTTTTAATCCAACCTAGCCAACTGAAGAGAATAAGAATTAAGATTCACATACAAATATGGTTGGTCTTTTCTGACCTGAGACAATATGATAGTTTTCAAAAGATGTGGAATAGCTTCTCGAGGAATATTAAACCATTCAGTCATGAATAATGTTAGCAAATCTTGAAGCGAGCCAAAGAGGATAAGACGCTAAATGCGCCTGTCAAGTTCATCCCGCAAATGGTCCATTAATTGAAATCTGGGAATGACGCCGCCTCAGTAAATGGCTTGAACTTACTATCGTGTTTATCAAAGCGTAACCGAAGAGAAAGACGCCAGTCTTATCATTCTGAGAAATTGGAAAACAAGGCAATGACACAACAATTATTGTAAAGGAAACTGCTTCAGTCAGTAACAAGAGCTAAGAATTTAAAAAATTCTCTAAGGGAAGAAAAATTACGAAAAATTCGGGACAAAAAGCAGGTTGGAAAAATGGTAATTGAGAATCTAATAAATTTTCTGGCCTCAATTGTTCTAACTGTCTTCAAAATTACGAAAGCTGCAAAAAAATAGCCCTTTAACACCTTGTAGATCAACAACTTGATAACATTGTATTTCAGTTCAAGTGGAAGAAAGACAGGAGTACGTTTTTTTCCATTTAAATGTCCTGAAAAGCAACCGGAATGAATTTCTTAGATAAAAAAGCTACTTATTATAATGATAGAAGTCAAAAGATCAGGTGAGGTTTTCTTAATGGAATAAATGGGGAAGAACAGAATCTAATATTTTCATTTCAGTCTGACAATTACATTAGTAATTTTTCTGAAAGATGCCAGTAGATGCCATTTAAAACGGAAAAATATTAAAAAAAAGAAATCAATTGAATTTCTTAACAGAAATTATCTCATCTTTTTTATTCGTTACATGCTATATTTCATCCAGAGAATTTCTGGACTTCCTCAGGCTTCTTTTTGAAAATTAATAATATATAGATTTAAATTTTTAATAATTACAAATATTTCCTTGCGACTTTGTTTTAAACAATTTATAATAATTTCCAATAATTTCATGTGAATTTGACTTTAAAACAAACTTTTTTCTTTCGACTTTATAACAATTTATAACAATGTCCTGTAAATTTCGTTTTATTTTTTAAAACTTTTTGAAAACTTTCTATTGAATAGTTATTCGCTTGCAAACCTTTTGTCTTATTTATGCAATTAAAACTGTTCATAATAAGTGTCTCTTTAATCAGTCTTAATGAAAAAATATAAAAAAAATAATTAATTCCCCTTCCAAAAAAAATAATAACATTAACCTATCTCCTGCCCCACCTTTAAAAAAGAAACAACTATAAAATCTATTACAAGTTTATTTAGTAATCACCTTTCAGTTTTCTCTCTTTAGATGTAAAGATAATTCCTGCCGATGTGCAATGAATAATGGAAAAATAGCTTTGTAAAAGTTACTTCAAAGCTGGAATTTTAATTATTATGTTGAATACCACTTCAAAGAAAATTTTAAATTAATTATGGTTTCATTATAAATAAAATTGTAGGATCATTCTAATAAGCCTATTATGTAAAATAAACAAAAGCAAAGATTCCGAAATGAAACAAAAATTACTATTAAGAGATTTAAACTACGAGATTTAAACTACGGTATTATAAATGTTGCAGTTACAAGCATTTTCCGAATACTAATGATTTTCCTAATAAACAAATAAATTTATAATGTTATCCGAATTTTGTTGCTAAAACAAAATGATAACAGAACGAAGTACAAACAGAATTAATAAATATGTGTTTGGATTGTATTGATTTAGCTCTAAATGGACTTTGACATTTTTTGAAAGCGACGGATCACTGCAAAGATTCTGTGAAAGGTCAATTTTTTTGAGTTATTTTGATAAAGAATATCCTGGAAGAATTCCCGTTAAAAACAAAACAAATGGCGACCTTTTATTCAAAGTGGAATAAAATAAATACTTCGTGAAATTTTAAAAAGTTTCTGAAGAGAAATACGTTTTCATAAGATCAATTTAGAATCTCTGTCTATTAAATAAAGCATACACTTTTTAAAATCTATTTTAAAGGAGATTATTTCTCTTGACGTTATCTTAAATAATAATGTAGATAACTATGTAGATATTTTAACTTTTTTTCTTTCTCCATACGATGATAATGGCAAAGTATAAAATCTTGCATGCGAAATTCAATTACAAAATATCCTTTTCTTCTAATATGTCTAATTTCTTTACTTAATTACAACTTATATATAAAACTGGCATTAATATACTAAATCTGCACGTTCTGGTTTTAATGAAAATTCCAATTATTTGCTGCCAAGAACAAATTCGTACTGATGTGTGTAAGGAATAGCTGAGAATCCTATACAGCGAAACATTAATGAAAAAAAAAATAACTGATCTACTTATATTTAAGAGTTTAGTACTATTATCTAAATCTGTTTAGATTTTGAAATATATATGCCCATTTCAAGGCCACTTAATATAAAAGCCAAACCACTGAAACATAAATAACAAAGATTAATGCAGTGATCAACATAAGGCTTTAAATTTGAGTTAAATTTTAATGTCCAGCCCTTATTAGATTTTGATATTTGTAGTCCCCCTGTTTAAGAGAACTTTACAATATATTCATGATCCCAACTAAAGTTCCACCATCAACAATTATCTATATTTTGCCCTTAAAAAATTCAAAGAATAATACACTAACCTACATCAAATTTCTTACTTAAAAGTACAATCTTACTGTCTGGATCTCATTAACTTTTGATGATTATATGCCTATATTAATGTTTTCTTTTATTCTGACTGAACAAACACTTTATTTTCTGAAACTATTCAGTTTCTTAGTGCTGAGAAAGTCTTGCAATGGTATTGTTTAACTGTATTTCCGGCTACAATATTTATAGAGTCTTCTCCATACTTTAAGATTATCTTTTGTAACTACTTGTTCCCAAGTGCCCAGAAATTCTCGAGAAGAAATGGGAATATTTTTTTATTGCTCACTGTAGTTGGTTTCTCAGTCAGTTGCTCCATAATGGCCAGGTCACACAAACAACTGGTTATTTCCTCATCTGAAATTCCATCTTTTTCCCATGGGAAACCAACTACGGTGAGCAGCAAAAGAAATATTCCCATTTTTGTCGAGTATTTCTGGGCATTTGGGAACAAGTAGTTACAAAAGATAATCTTAAATTATGGAGAAGAAATATACCTGAAAATCCACAGTTATATTTATAGGGTATTTACGGTA
Organism: Thereuonema tuberculata; assembly: GCA_023159025.1. Classification (NCBI taxonomy): domain Eukaryota; kingdom Metazoa; phylum Arthropoda; class Chilopoda; order Scutigeromorpha; family Scutigeridae; genus Thereuonema; species Thereuonema tuberculata. Next base: position 6,666 of record JAFIDM010107266.1, on the reverse strand, counting down.
CTCTAAACTTTTTAACTGAATATTTCTATTTTAAAAGACTGACTTTCTACTGCAAAAATGTTAAGTAAAAACTCAAGTAAAAAATTTAATTACATTATATTGCTTTCGAATATAAAATTGTTCAAAGACATTACCGAAATTTCAAAATTTATGATGTTTTGTTTTGAGAAAACCTGCAAAGAATAAAGTTGCTACGAGAAAAATTGATTATCAATGAGCTTTCGAAGTCCTCACTATTCCCCTTGATCATGTTTGTCCATTTGTCAGTTTGCATCACGTTAAAACGGCTCGACAGATTTCCATCAAATTTGGTACATAGCTTTTTTATGTTATAACTTAAAAATAAACCTACTTGATTCAGTCTTCGTCCTTCCCATCCCTACAAAACTGACAACCGAAATTCCTCTCTAAAGACTAGACAAATGATGCTTCTTTTCAACCTAAAATTCGAGAGCTATTGTTTTTTGTTTTTGCTTTTCCACCATTCCCAGTCAACAATCAGGTTCCCTGCTCTCTATGCTCACTCACAATAACTCGATTGAACCCTGAAAGTTTATCTAGTTGAAATTTAGCTAAGCTGAAAGGGAAAGTATTCTACGTATATTGTATATTTGTCGTAATGGAAAATTGTCTCTTTTTAAGTTTCTTTTTATGAAATGACATAAAATAATACGATATTATCTTCTTTAATTTTTAAAAATCCTTGAATTTTATCCAAAAGGGAACTTTTCAGTTCCTTCCCCCTTTCATTTAAGTAACTTGAAATTCGTGGGTAACTGATCCCTTCGTCGAAAACTCACTTTCAATGTAATCAGGATGATTCGTGCATTTCCGGACTAACATCCGTCCATTATCGGAAATAACGTTTCGTATTATGTTACGCAGAATTTCTATTTTATCAAATTCGCACGTGTATTAAAATGCTCATATAAAAAACCAGAATTAAACTTACTGAGAATGAAATTTTCTAGTCAACTTTAAGTATAGTCTAAACTGTCAACTTCTACATAATAACTTGTTCTTTTTTGGAAATATTAAAAGATTCTTGGAAGATTTTTTTTAAATAACAAATTTCGTTTTTATTTTCCAATTGCCAAGAAGAAAAGGAAGATCAGAAAAAAACAGAATTAACAATTATTACTGTATACTATATCGAAAGTAAGTATATTATTATATAGGTATATAATATAATATAGTATATTATTATATGTAGTGTAAAAATAATGATGTGAGAAAGGCTTGACACTTCTATTTTTCAAACTTTTTCAGTTTATTTTCAAACCTTTCTTTCACCTGAAAATACGGTTCCTTAAAAGTTTTATAAAACCTCATCTTCAATAATTAACCATCTTGGATAAGAAAGTCCATGGTTTTAGGAGCGAAACGTTACCAGGAACTCCGAATTTTTACATGTCTACGAAATCATTAAAAAGTCTTAAAAACACACAAATTAACTAAAATAAAATCAAAAAAGTAAAGTTATAAACGAGAAAGGACAAGTTTCAGGCCCGTCACGGATCCATCATCAACTGGGTACCAGTAACTGTTAAACCAGAATTTTTCTGCTTCTACATTCAAATTTGAATTTTATTGTCTGCATTATTTTAAAGAACAAACGTTATTCTTTTCAAAACTGAAATATGTCAGAAATGGAATATTTATAATTTAAATAAGCACACAGCATTTAGTATTTAAGATTATAAATAATTGTAAGTACAGTGGTGGTCAGAATTATAAGGACAACTGAAAAAATTTATTTCTGAAGTAAATAAAGTGAAATGTATACATAAAATGCTTTTTTATGCTAGAAATCATTATAGAATGCAAAACATTGGAAAATGCAAAATATGAATGATTTGCCGTATTAAACAAAAAATGTCATTGTAGAAACTGGCCAAAATTATAAGGACAATGAATGTTTTTGGCCTAAAACATACTAATAATTAATAATCTCCCCCTTCTTCTCAATCACTTTTATCAGTCTTGACGTCATAGAGTTTGACAGTTCCTTAAGAACGTTTTTAGAAATTTTTTTCCAGGCCTTTTCGATGGAGGACATGAGTTCTTGCTTATTTTGATATTGAACACCATTTTTGTATACTTCGTGTGCCAGAATACCCCACAGGTTTTCCATTGGATTTAGATCTGGGCTTCTGGCCGGCCAATCAAGTAATTTCACGAAATTAGCATCAAACCATGCTTTCGAAGTTTGAGAAACATGTACTGAGGCATTGTCCTGCTGGAACAAAAAGTCTCCACTTGTAATTGACGGTGCTTCTGATAAAAGATTATTGCCCAATATGTAAATATAACTCTCAGACTTCATTTTGCCCTGCACAAAAACTATTGCAATGGTTCCGCCAGTTGCGAAACCTCTTCAGACCAGCCACTGAGCCACCTCTAAATCTATGGTTTGCGAAAATTTCTTTTTCTTTACGGAGATCATACCAGAAGTAGCGAAAACCATCTGGTCCATCCAAATTAAACTTTTTCTCATCAGAAAAGATAATATCATCGCACTTCTTTTTCCATAGTAATGCATTTTTTGACAAACTCCATCCTCAGTCTCTTATGAACTTTTGTAAGAGGTGGTCGTGACCTAAGTTTTCCTAACGAACCTTTTTTTCTTTTTGTAAAACATGTCGAAGAGTTCGAACACTGCATCGTAAGTTTAATTCCCGTTTAATTTCAGTTAATGTTTGTTTTTTGGAGCAAGCTCACCTTATTATCATTCTTTTCACAGGCACAGAAACAGAAGATGGCCTACCTGTACGTCTTTGCCATCCATATTTTTCGGGATTTTTAAGAAAATTATAAATAACCGTTCTCGATCTATTCAGCTTTGTCGAAATTTGATGTACAGTAAGTCCTGAACTTTTAAAAGCAACCACTTTCCCTTTCTAAAACTCCGAAAGTTTCGTACCTAGTGGCATGACTGAAAAAATAGAATATGACGTTCGCAAACTCTTACTATGCATTTATATCGTCTGGAAGTGCCGTGTGCTGAACAAAAAACATGCAAATTTTGCTTTTTAGAACACACAAATAGCATTGTCCTTATAATTTTGTCCATATCACAGTGCTGTCTAAATCCAAAATACATTTTATGAATGTGAATTTCCCATATATTTCCATAAAAACTAATAAAAAATGCTGCATTTATCGTTTCCAGCCATAAAATTTGCATAATTTTCCAGCCAACTGTAACCAAGTTTGGCGATTTTTTTTTCCCTTGTCCTTATAATTTTGACCACCACTGTACTAAGCACTAAAAAAAATCTTGCCGAAGACCAGTATTCGGTGGAACTGTAATTGAGAAATAATGGTGAAATAGCCCATTTGTTTCATCTAAAAAATAGATGACACCACAGCATGTAAGTCAAGTATTTCACAATACTCAAAACTCTTTGAAGAAGTGTGTAGCTTTTGCAATTTGCACGTAATTTTCTACACAATACTTATTCTTCTATCTTTAATTATTGTTGAATGACCAAGATACTATTCATTCTAGATAGAAGTTTGAAACTTTAAAATAAAATTACTAAAAGAAAGATTACACTAAATTTTAGGAAATATCGGATCCGCATGTGAGAAGGAAGCCTGCTAAAGTATTTTGCATTACAGCTTTGTATCTAGATAATGACAACCGATCTCTCAACAGATTTGCTGAAACGTAATGACAGTTTGATCTTGTTAAGTGTAAATTCCCTTAGATTATAAATAGAAATCTGGTTTTCAGATGAGTATCATAATACAATAAGGAAAGGGAATTATAAAATTTTCTTAAACTATTGGGATGATGCTAATTACAAGTCTTTTTTTCTTCTGAAGAACGACATATCGTTCTTTTTGAGTATCTCCTTTTTAACTGCTTCTTGAAACTTAATGTGCATATTTAAAGACTAAAGATGATACTGAATCTTCTTGGCTTTACAGATGGTATTATCCTATTGAAAATGGCCATCACATCGTGTTGTGTCCTTCTGTTGCCGCAGACGATTCGTACCAGTCGTTTGTTAACTCATCGCTTTTCCGTCCACTGTTACGCTTATTGCTTGAAGTTTCGTGGTTAAACTGCCATTCTCTGAACACCCGCGACGCTGTAGCACGCGAAAAGCCGAGGATCTTTACATTTTCCGAAATACTAAAACCGTCTCTTCTTGCTCCCACGATCATGCCTCGTTATGAAGTCGTTTAAATCTTTTGTCTTACCCATGTTTCGGCGAACTGTACTGATACACAGTTCTCCTGATATCGTATACCTTTTAAATGCTCCTCGGTGGTGTTACGTCACCGTGCATCTGAACAGGACCCGTCCAAGTTAGAGTGAGGGGTGACTCTAATAAAGTGACCACAGTATATGGCTCTAATTTTTATCTATTACTTGTTTAAGGATTACAAAAGTAATAAATAAATTTGGAAAGACTAAGATTTTTTTTTAAAAAAAAAAGTACATGAGTGTTAAATCAGCATAACCAGTATCAATGTTTTTCAGAAGTTAAAAAAAAATAATGCTAACAACTTCTTTATAATTTCATTGGTAGCAATTATCCAGCAGCGACAGCAATAAGAAATATCTCCTTTACTGTACAAAAAATCTATTGCGTGTTTTCTGAGAGCCATTGTTACTACAAATAAAAACAAAAAAATCCCTTTTTTAAATTTTCCACCAAATCTTCTTTGATTTCATTCATTTTGCATTGTTTCATCTCATTACTCATAAAAACTTATCCCTCTAAACAGCTTAGTCAAAGAAAGTTCATCAAATGGAATAAATGCATGGAAAGCCTCCGAAATTCAAATTTTGATTCCACATTGGTTTTTATCTCTTCATTAATTTTTATAAGCTTGAAAATAAATACTGTTAGGTTCTCTTCCGCCAATGGGAAATATACATCAGTGAACAAGATGGTATTAGATATTTTATGGTATAATTATATAGTCTATCAATTTCAAACGGATGTAAATGAATGTAAAGATATTTAAAATAATTCTACGGAAAAATCGTATGTGATGTTTACATTACAGTCAATTTCCATTTTTCCTTCGCATATAATGTAAACAAGCAAGTGTTTTCGATAGTTATCTAGAATGTATGGATATTACTGTTCGTTTTCAAAAAGCAGACCCACGACTGGCAGACGATTTTACTCCGCAGAGGGGTGATACGCTGAGATGGGCACTTTCCTAAGAAATTCTTTTGGACATTTTCGCTTTTAAAAAAAATGAAGGAGGAGCATTTCTGCAATAGTAGTTATTCTTTCCATAATTCTTTCCTGAAAAGCGCAAATAGAACGCAGCTACCGGTAAACTAACTCTGATAAAACCCCTGTTTCGATGAAATCGAAGGAGACCTGACGCATGCGCAAAAGCGTTGAAGGCTTTCTTAAACAAAACCGAACAGTATTTGCACCAGTGTTGTTAGCATATATGATTCTCAACCTTTTTCAACCCAATGCTCCCTTACTACGTAGTCAGTTGTCGTCAAAACAAGAAAAAAAAATAATATACATAAACGTAATCTGAAGAGCTTAATGTAGCAAAAAGACAATAAATTAAACAATGCACATTAATCAAAATAAAGAATAACTCAGATATAAGTAGCTTGAATTAAATAAAAGTAAAATTATTTACGCAAAAATAACAGTAAGTAACTTTTTTTATCAGTCTTAAAAACAGGTCTAAACAGTATAGAATATCTTTGTCTTTACAACAACATATCTTTTTTTTGCCTTTCGAAAGATTTTGTGCTTTTTGGTTTCGAAACCACAAAATTCCACAAGTATATCAATGCATACCGTTCGGGCATAATGGTCAAAGTGATGACCTGTTATGCGGCTGATACACCTGAATCTGGAAGTATCAAGTTCTTTCTCTCTTCGGTGTACTTTTCTTCGCCTTAAAAAGTAAAAGGAATTGTATAAAAAGCCTAAAAAGGCCACAATGATATTAGAGTGTACACCTGAGCCTTCAGAAATTTGCAGATCTTAGTTTTCTTTGAAAGCTGTAAGAAAGAATATTAGGCCTACTTTAAATAACATAATATTGGAAAAGTGTAGTCCAGAGGTTTGGCCGCTAGACTCCGGACTGGAAGATCCCGGGATCAATTCCTCCGGTGCTCGGGGATTTTTATACACTGACTGACCTATGGTACACCCAGCGCTCTGTAAAATGGGTATCAGTGTCTTAAGGCCATTTTAGACGTACCATTTCAGCAGGCAATCTTTGCGCCATTGGCGGGCCAAGGCTTAATGGAAAGCAGATTGCCTCTGCTGTTCTAATTTAGGACAGGTTTTAATTTCAAAGAGATGGCAGCCATTTCATAGGAGCCATCTGATACCAGGGTTTCTGGTGGCGAATTGAAGAACTTGAAGTCCAATCGAATTGTATCTTTTTATTCGAAATTATTGACTATAAAAGTTCCATATTCCTCTATCAATTCCTTCCTTTTCATATTACTACTTTAACTAAAACTCCATCCACTTCATATCTTAGTATTTAAAATTGTTTTATTCAAATACTACGCGAATTTTCGGAACAAATTGTACACAAAAGTTCCATATTCTTCTACCAATTCCTTCCTTTTCATATTACTACTTTAAACTAAAACTCCATCCCGAAAATTCGCGTAGTATTTGAATAAAACAATTTTAAATACTGAGATAT
>JAFIDM010107264.1:0-13559 GCA_023159025.1 Thereuonema tuberculata | reverse complement strand
AGTGATGGATTTTGAGTTACAAATAGTGATTTTTCAGTATTCTACCTAATGAAATACTGCTTCTTATTTCTTGACTTTTTTTTTTTTTTTTATTCCAATTGATACTTTTCAGTGGTATCTGAGTTACAATAGTGTTCAGTATTCTATCTAATAGAAATACTGCTTCTTTCTTTCTTGAAACTCTTTTTTTATTCTAAGTGGCACTTTTCAGTTGCTTTTGTGTTCCAAATATTGATGGTTTCTGAGTTACAGATAGTGATGTTTCAGTATTCTATCTAATAGAAGTATCGCTTCATTCTTTTTTTGACTCTCATTTTAATTATAATTGTCACTTTTCAGTGACGTTTGAGTTACATTTATTGATGGTTTTTGAGTTGCAAATAGTGATTTTTTCGGTATTCCACCTCAAAAAATGAGTGCTTCTCTCTTTCTTGACTCTGTTTTCTTTACTCCAACATCTGGCTTGTACACCCACATATTTTTCAATATCACATAGGATTTGGTTAAGTAAGAATATTTAAAATATTGCAACGTTTCGGCAATTATCGTTCTAATTGTTAGTTTCGAATTACAAATAAACTGACTGATTTGAAATAAATAAATAATCTTGAGATTCAAAAAAAAGATTGAATACATTCCTTATTGATGGGGGAAAGGAAAGGAGATATAAGTCAAAAAACCATATGAAAAGAGTTGTAGTCCCTATGGCCTAATGGATAAGGCATCTGATTTCGGATCAGAAGGTTGCAGGTTCGATTCCTGTCGCGGATGTTTCATTGTAAAAATTATTTCTATTTTCCATTCTCTCAGAAAATTGCGCCGGACAGACAGACAGACAGAGAAATAAAAGATTTTAGTAATATAGATTAAGGAATAAATAACAAAAATATTGTCAGTAACCTGTTCTCAACACAGGTAGACAATCATAACCTACTCGTTCAACTACAGGGAATCATCGAAAAAGAGCAAATTGACAAAAAAAAAAAAAAGAAAGAAAACAACAAAACAGAGTGGGAACTACTTGAAAGCAACAACAAGATTAAAACATCGAGTGCGATGATATTCAATGTAAATGTTTTTATTCTCTTCTTTACAATCACAAAAGTCTATCAAATAAACAAATGTATGCAGAAGCTCATCTGATCTTGAGATTTCATAACAAATCGATGATTTCCAATACTGAAATAAATATGAAGGAAGTAATCTTTCTTAAATACTTCATTTCTTTATTTTTTCACGTATAATGATGTCAATTAAATTCATAACATTCGGTAGTATTTGGACTCTTAGACATCTGATTATTCTAATGTTGTATTGTTTCCATATTTTATGGAAGATCATTCGCTCTTCATGATAACATTTTTGTATAAAGATTATAACTTTTATATGAAACGCCATAACGTCAACATCAATTTTGATCTATCTTTGTCTTTACTCCGAACATCGCTCTGCATTGAATTTTTCATTTTAGTAGAGCTTTCTGCACAGAAATGAGTTTAATTCACTCCTCTTGTGTAACTTTTCATAGGGCTACAATGGTCTTGCACTGATGAGTTTTTACCAGTGCACCTTTTATAAGTTCAAATGTGCAGTAGTCCATGGTGTGGCATACGAGAAGTTGATTGGGACGTGGATAAACAAGTAGTGTTAGCGATTAGTAAACCAATCACAATGCCTTGCAACGGCATCTGATACGTACAACAAAATATAATAATACTAATAATGGTATACTAGTGGACCCGTGCGAATAATTCGCAACAAAAAACCACCTTTGAGAAATAATAAACAAATCCAACAGCTTGTGTGCATGTTAGTTAAACACATTGTCAATAGATGGCGTCTTCTCAAGTTTTATAAAAAAGTTGACCCGTGCGAATAATTCGCATGGTATCTTGATCAGTCACCGAATGGTAATGTGGAAATAAATAAATGAACAGATTGTCAATAGATTGCCTTCTACATTTATACAAAAAATATTTTTAAAATAAATTTTTTTAACGAAAACATTAATTTTAAACAATCTGTTTATTTTTCATCATTAGCGGTGAACGTAATCTTGAAAATATCTCAATCATTGATTTCGATGAAGTATTAAGGGAAATAAAAAAAACACCTTTGAGAAATAATATATGAGAAGTTGACTAATTTTTATGTTTCTATTGTTATAAATCGTTTATTTTTATTAAAATATAAATCTTTGTTTGTTTTTTTATCTGTTGTTATTAAATAAACGATGAAATATCATTTAAAGTGCATTTTTATTCAAAAAAAGGAAATATTTGAAGGTTACAACGCTAAAGCAATATTTTCGCTTTCGAAAAATAAGGCGCTTCTATTAAAGCGTGTCTACATTTTTATAAAAAGTTTTTAAAAATAAAGTTTTTTAACGAAAACATTAATTTTAAACAATTTGTTTATTTTTCGTCATTAGCGGGGAACGTACTTCAAAATGATGCCTCAATCATTGATTTTGATGAAGTAGTAAAGGAAATATGGCGTTCCGACAAAAAAAAACCCTTTGAGAAATAATATATAAAATAATATATGAAAAGTTGACTAATTTTTATGTTTCTATTGTAATAAATCGTTTATTTTTATTAAAATATAAATCTTTGTTTTTTTTTTTCTCTGTTGTTGTTAAATAAACGATGAAATATCATTTAAAGTGCATTTTTATTCAAAAAAGGAAATAGTTGAAGGTTACAACGCTAAAGCAATACTTTCACTTTCGAAAAATAAGGCGCTTCTGTTAAAGCGTGTCTACATTTGTATAAAAAGTTTTTAAAAATAAAGTTTTTCAACGAAAACATTAATTTTAAACAATTTGTTTATTTTTCGTCATTAGCGGGAAACGTAATCTTCAAAATGATGCCTCAATCATTGATTTTGATGAAGTAGTAAAGGAAATATAGCGATCCGACAAAAAAAACCCTTTGAGAAATAATATATAATGATTACTAGTATTGTTGGTATAGCATTATTGTCGTTGACATCAATTGTTTACGTATTGTTATGTTGACCCCCCCCCCGTGTCTCAGGACGCTAACAACGTAGAGACCCAAACTATGCGACTTGCTCCGGGCGAGACCTTTCCAACGACACCCTGACCAAGTCTCTAGCCCTCTTGGTTGCTGCGCTGCTACCTGTTCACAGACGGACAGACAAACCGGGGATATAAGGCGTCTGATACCTCATATCAGAAGCCTAAAAGGATGGCCTGAATTCGGTCTCTGCTTTCTTGGTGGTGTGGAAATTAGTCGAATACTGTACAGTATAATTTGATCCCTTGCCCTGATGAATGATGATCTGTATCATTTTGGTACACATTTGGAATTTCTGTATGGTAAACTGGTTAAAAGGATTTAGCATGAAAATAACGAGCATTGACTTTCGAATTGGAAGCAACACAATAGATCTGAAGTTTACCTTTTTGACAACAACCATTGACAGCCATGGAGCCTTTAGGAAACTCTCTTGTCATAGCGCCCTCTTTCTATACGAGGACACAATGAAATAGTACTTCTGTTGCCTCAAATGCTTAAATAAATCCAAGTTTTTCAAGAGCTACAACATATTTCTATTTCTCAACAGAAAGGTATATTATGCTCTTTCGTTCTAGGATATGTCCAAGTAGGAGTGAATACACACGTGCATTGTGATATTTTTCCATAACTTGTTTGTTACTACACAAATTGACAATTGATGGTGCCAAATTTGTTCTGTCAGGTATGGTTTTCTGTGTTTTCTGACATGTTTCCGATGCAGCACTGATGAGATAGCTTTGAGGCTTCCATTGTTTACAATGTTTTTTGATGTTGAAGAAAGCAAAAGAAACGGTAATATAACAATTACAGTTTTTAGGAATAATCATCCTATAGTGAATGACGGAGATTTTTATGAAATGTCTGAATAAATGTTTGAATGAAATAAAAGATACAATTTTGATTTGAAACTTACTTTTTTCTAATCAAGTCAACAGTGGATGAACTGGAAATTTCACCATTTTCTTTGACTTAAGTCCCTTATGCGTTTTGAATAGCAACAGAAACAAAGGAATTCGTAAAATTGTCATTCACTCCAAATGCCACATTACATCACTAAATTTTATTGGAAAAATTTGAAAGTTTAAAATTACAGCTGTCAATAGTATTATTACTTGAGCATTGTAGAATATGTTGTTAATGCAAGATATCCGTCAGTTCACCTCGTCCCGTTGACCAGACAAGTCGCTGGGAAAGACCGCTGCTCAGTAGGGCGGGCAGCGGGAGTTCGCTTGGTCCCGTCGACCAGACAAATCGACGGGGAAGATCGCTGCCGAGTAGGGGAGGTAGCGCAGTTCACGTCGGTCGTCCAACCAGTTAGAACGGGCAGCCAAATAGCTGCCGAACTCAACACAAAGTTCGCTCATCCCCTTCAACCAAATCAGATGTAAAAAAAGGGTCGCTCCTAGTTTGGGAGTTGGGTTTGCTGCAGATTCTCTCCAATGATTTTGGATCGAGAATGATTTTGTATTCTCAATAAGGATGGGAATACGCCCGGAAGAATTCAATGGATTCTGAAATTCGCTCGGTTAAAAGCGAAGGTGCTGTAATTTTCCAATCCCCGGGAAATTCTGACGAATAGCAGAGTAGTGAGTCCGGATAGAAAAGAAGACGGTTTCGACGGAAGGCAATCCTTAGACGAAATATATCCAAGCCAGACGAAGTTGGCAGGAAACGATTCAAGTGATCGCCGAGACGAAATGCGAAAGAACTGACCGTTCCGTACGCAGAAGACTGAAGCCGACGAAAGTGATTGGAAGCGGAGACTGTAGAATCTTTTCCCCGTAAGAGACACAGCCGCCGCCGGGAATTTCTAAGGTGATAAAAGAATAGGACACATGCAGATAGCTTTGCCTATTTAGAAGAATGCGAAACAGAGAGAATAACTACTGCTGATTAAGAAGAATGGATCCTCGTTGATTTTATCGTATATCGGGAGAGAAACGACGCCCCGGAAAGATCTAACCCTAACAGGAACATTTAGTCGGAGTAACAGGCCTAGACGTTTTTCGTAACATCTGACCAGACCGACAACGGAGATACAGTAAAGGCGAAAGGATCGAATTTCTCGCAATCGTTCATCCTAGGAACTCGACTTTTACTGTAAGTAAAGTTTTGTTAAAATATCTATCAGCTTGATAGGAATCTTAGAGCAAGTTAGGCATAGATAAATCGATTCATACGAGAGTTTAGGATCGTAGAAATTTATATTATTCGAGATAGAATAAAAGGAAATCAGCGACGTGAAGTTATTCAAGAATTTCTCTGGCATTAACGTGTAGATAAAATTAAGATTCTACTTTTGAGCTACTAGATTACCTTAGGAGAAGTTAATAGGAAATTTAGCTAACAGCGTTTGCAATAAACGTAGCGTAAAGAAACCTCCACAAAAGGGAGATTAGAGATAGCTAAATTAAAAGCAGCAACAATTGATTCAGTTATTTTTCCGAAATAAAAGAAGATCTGGAAAAGGGATCTTAGGATAGATTCAGGGAAAAAGCAACTGTTTAATGATTTTGGTGAAGGGACCTCAGACGTAGCTTAGGAATAGAAGGCTAGCGATAGAAGATTGCCCACAGAAGCAAGCCGTTCCATGAGAAGCAAGTAAAACCTTCCCAGAGATTGTAAATATAGAATTGTTTAATTCTGAGCTTCTAAAGCACTTTGTATATAAGTTAACGCATCATTAAATGTGTTTATTGATTTCTTTGTTTTGGTATCATTTTAGATAAGTATTTTAGAGCACTAAATTATTACTCTGCTGGGATATATATTTATAATTCTTTACATATGTCTTTAAGCATTTTGTGTTTTCCAAAGTTTATAGATAATTATAAATAATTTAATAATTCTTCATAAAAATGTTTATGTTTCATAAAACTACAAATAAATTTTGTAAGTATCCAATTTTAAAGCTTTACTTCAATTCTTTATAAAAGGAAATAGCTATGAAGGATATAATTTAAAAATACCCTTTAATGCAAGTTATATCCTTCAAAGCTATTTTATTTTATGAAAGAATTGACCCAATATCAGAAGTAAAACTTAAAATTCGATTTCAGTCATTAGCGGGCCTTAGGTTACAGCTTGCCCTTTAAAACATAGGGGACCGCTCTTGCTTTTGTGCTTACTGGATGTCACACTCTGTAGTGGCCAAACGGTTAAAGATATTAGAATGAAACCTTCACCATTGTGTTCAGCATCAAGAAGTAGGTCACCATGTCCAAAAAATCAGACCTCTAGGACAACTCCCTGATCGGAAGTGGGGGAGGTCAAAAGTCGATGCTTCAATACGTTTTTCTTTTACCATATTTCAGCAACCCTTTGTCTGGCAAAAAACGTGACCATCACCAATGTGTTCAGAAGAGTCGATATTGGGAGGGACGCGTATAGCCGTTTTCCTCTTTATCGGAAGCGACCACTTTTGACCCCCCCCCCTCCCGGTTTGCTGTAAGCGTCCATTAGGTTTATTGTAAATGCTGGTTAGGTTCACTCTACTTTTGTCTATGAAATTGTGTGATTTTATTAGGCCGCTTTGCTTTTGACACTGTCTAAAAGCATTAATTATCTTGTTTTTTATTATTTTTATGAAGGTTGTTTTTTATTACATTTTATTAAATTGTAGGTAAAATTAAGAATTATTATGTTCAAGGAGCAAGGAGGATAACATCTCGAGAAATAACAGACGAAATCTTAAAATAGTGATATATTAAAGCTTTATTCTGTGGAATAATTTTAATTTGGTGAACATTGAAATTTTAATGAACATTAATATTTGCGAATCAATTAATCAAATTATTAATCCTAATTGTGCCAATAAAGATAGAATTCTTTCGTCAGTCTTCAAAGTATCGCTGAATGGTAGCAAACTGCTGACGGAGTTATTCCTAAAAATAAAGAAATAAAACCAACATTAATATTTTAATTTTTTGATTTTAATTTCATGGTAACTTAAGTCCAAGTAATCCTAACAATAATATACACATTTTTTAAAAAGTTCAAAATAATTAATTTTATTAATAATTGTAATTCAATAAATAAAATGGGATAATATTGAATAATCCTTCTGGTAAAAATCCCAATAAAAATTTAAAAAGTCTAAAAAGCCCTTACCTTACGTGAGTCTTGGCTTATCGCCAATTCTCTCACAATCAATAGCGAACTATCCAATCACGTCATCAGAGCCTATATAAACACAATCCCTCCAAACCAACACAGTTGAAAATAATCTGCATGCATCCTGTACATATGTTTTTAAATGTCGACAATTACCTTTGGTAATTTTAGACTTTTTAATTTTTATCGGGATTTTTACCAGAAGGATGTAATTCAATAAGTTTTGAAGCTAAGCCTAATGATGGGAATCTGTTTTCTCATCTACAACTGAAAATACATTTTTACAAATTCTAGTTTCTTAATCAACATAGCAATAATTTTGTGTGGTACTATTTTAAATTACTTTCGAAACAATAACATTATATTTATATTTGAAATATAAAGGTACGATTCCATTGGAACTGTTGGCACAACTCAGGGAGTTGAAGTTGCAGTTTACCTGTAGGCTACCAGAATGAGGGGAGGGCCAGCATCTTCGAGGGTGTAGCTTTTGAAGTAACTTCAACAGCGTCGCTTTAGCCCAAGGCAAGGAGGGTGACATGCTTTTCCCGCGTTTTTCAGTCGCAATGGATTCTTTTGCAGAATATTTTCTTGCGCAAACAAGCAGAAAGAGAAGCCATAATTGCCTTACTCTATGATCGACCCAAAAGAAAAAAAAAGTAATATAATTTTTAAACGAAGACATATGGAAGGCTATTAAAGCAATTTAATTACAAGGCATCCTTTAGATGATGAAGAGAAATTTCATGCCTTTTTTTCGCTTAAACAAACGCCAATTTCACTTTGTTTTGAGTGGAATTGGAGAATTTATAAGGCCAACAGCAACAAATTGCAATAAATATCCTATTTATTGCAGAAGAGAAGTCGAGAACCCTGCCATTTCGAAATTTCTTAATTACTTCACACCAATGTATTACTGACTTTGCCGGAACATCAAAACAAAATGGACGAAAGAAGAATTTTCTAGGAAATTCACATCCGTAAAATTAGGAAAATTGGAAAAAAATTCACAAAGAGCATGAATGAAAAATAAATAAATAATATTATTATTTTTATTCTTGCGCTACCTCCAAAAATAAAAAAATGCAGATGCAATAGAAATTATGCCTTTTTTTTTTTTTTTTTTTTTTTTGGCTTTCTTTATGTGACTTCCAAATAGAAATTATATTTCATAGGAAAGGAAGGAAATTTAATTTTAATTGAAAACGTTACATTAAAACTTTATTTCTAATGAAATTTTAAAAAATTTAAACCAACACTAAAAAAACAAATATTTTAAAATATATTGAATCCAAGCTACCATGAAATAATTTTCATTATTCCATTATAAGACTAAAAAAAAAAAAAAATTCTCAAACATAAATTCATATCATAATTAAATTGTCCTGAATATTAACTTAAAGCCAAACATATTTTCGAAAGTTTAAAGAAATTACAATAATAATACATTATTTATATCAATAAATTCAATAAAATAATCTGTATTTTAATTGAATTTCCTTATTTTTATAAATTCCTGTAATAAGTGTCAACTAGTATTTACTTTGTTTTCAAAAAAATAATTCAAAACACGATTTGTTTCGATATTTTGGCTATGTTCAGCTACAGAAACTAGATTCAGCAGTCGCCAGCAGTCGGGCAATACTGATCCCTCTTCGAGTCGCCCAGCGTCTCTACTTTCACGGTTGGGAGAAGGACGGCTTTAGTACCCTCAATTACAACAAAAGCCTGCCGTCCCTATTCCAAAGGGGTGGTTGCAAGGGGTGGAGAGGACTGTAATTGAGATCAGCGCAGTCCCGCTCCAACCGCCCCAATGAATCGTACCTTAATGTTATTGATTTTGATTAAGAGATTCTGACAATATTCCGCACAACATTGATATATTGTAATGTCGTATGATTTTCAATAAACGTTTCTAGACAATCTAATCTGAAATAGGTTTGTACATTAAAAAACATATTAACTAAAATAGATAGACAAGTAGGTTTATCCCACTGGAGGCAATAAAGGTCAAAAGGACGCTGGAATAAGGACCTAAAAATAAACACATAACCTTTGTTTTTCCTGTACAATGAGGTTTTATTTATTTGCAATAACTTACATTTTTAAAAGATGATACTTACTTCCTATTACTAAGAAAATAAACGCAATTTCATTCTTGTTTTTATTTTAAAGTATTATTTAGATTTTTATCAGAAAATATATCAATGTCAAAAGTAGAAGTAGAAATTGCAGTGTTTGTTCTTAATACCGACAACATGTTTCGTCTGTTATTATATACATTTTCAAGGCTTAACATTCAAAATAATAAGAATTACAAAGGAAGAAATAACTTCTAGTTAATAAATAATACTTTAAACATGATATATTTATATAATGTCATATATATTAAGCACTAGAAGCATCTAGAACTATTGTTGACCAAGAATAGTATTTCTAATAACTCTGAAACCGTCACATTAAAAACTTACATTATTAAAAATTTCACAATTTCAGGAATTTATTCTTTTTATTTAGGAAATTATTATGAAATTTCCTTATAAATAACGCCTTTTTAAAAATCAAATTTTCTCAAGAATTAGAATTGTGTAATATTTTAACATGTTCAAATCAACTACATGATCGCGATTTTTGGTAATACACAAATACAAAACAACATAAATAGGCTGTCGATAAATTATTTAAAAATAAGTCAGTCTTAGCTGAAAACAGAATATTTTTATAAAATAAACCATAAATTTAAATACCGGTAATAACAATAAATATTTAAATTGAAGTCAAACTTTGATTTAGCCAAGAAGGTCATTTTTTTTTTTCAATTTAGAAAACTTCACTCTTAATGAAATTATTTCCTCAATTACAACAAATTTAAAAACATCTCATTTCTTTTCTCATTTTATTTGTGTAACAAACTATATTTCAAAACACGATATTTATTTTATTATTTTTGGTTTTCATTATTCCCTTGAGGTTATAGTTCAAAGTCACTTTGATGCTAATATTTGACTTTTAATTTGGTTGTCTGATTTGAATGTGTATAAAAATTGTTCTGAATTTGTAGATATTAATTTATTTGAAAACCTAATTAAAACAACATAACCTTTAATTCCTATATATTCTACAAAATACAGTTTTATGTTGCTGATCTAACTTTCTAACTTATCTGTTTACAAACAGAATGGTTAAGATTTTGAAATATGATTTTAAAAGTAGCTTGATTGAACTTATTTATTGAGAAATAATAATAAATAAAATTCAAGAACTAGTTTTCAAAGCCTCATTCCTATTTTAAAATCAAAAGAAATAATACTTACCATCTTTTGTTTGCAGGAAGACCAGGGTAAGTGAATTAATATGAAAAGAAAGAATATTTAAATAAAATTAGCCATATTGTTTACTTCTATGAATATCCGATTTCAAAAGTATGCTATTGATTTTTCTAATGTGTATGTTTTGAATTGAATGATTCTCTTTAAAACAGGAGAATGGCAATTAATTCAACAGCAATCTACAGTAATTTTTTAAGTAAATTATTGAAGCCACAGTTTGATTTTGCAAAAAAAAATCAGTTGATTGAAATATTCACGTTTTAAGCTAATTACATTTTAAATACAAATGAAAAACTTATTTAAAAATAAAATAATAGCCTTTGTTTTTTCTAATATGAGGAGGTGTTTATTTAACGGAAATCATATTATGGAATAAAACATGATACTTACTCCTGTCTGTTTTGATAAAGTAATCAGAATTACATATACATTTTTTTCCATTTTTGGGTTAAATGACTAAATTTTAGTTGTAGTTCATTAATCATTCTTATGCTAATATTTGGTTCAAAATTTGTTTCTCCTATTTTATTATTTTTTAAAAATTGAATTTATAGATCTACTTAAATAGATCTATCAATAAACAAAAACTGAGTATATTTAGAAAATAAATCAGTAATTTATATACCGATAATATCAGTAAATATTTAAAGTAGATTTTATTAAATAGGTTTATGTATTAAAATATTATACTTAAGTATTGATATTATAAAAAATACAGTTTTACTTTGCTGATCTAACTTTGTATCTTATCTGTTTAGAAAGAGAAGGGTTAAGATTTTGAATTACGATTCTAAAGAATAGTTTGATTACTCTTATTTATATTTATTAAAAGCTTAAATTTGCTTTTAATGTCTCATGAGTAAGCTATGAACTAAACACATGAGCTTCGTTTTTCCTATATCAAAGAATTTTATTTATGTATAATAAATAAATTTTTTATAAAACATGATACTTACTTCACCCTATTTCGGATAATAAATACAATTTTAACACGGTTTTGGGTATTCTTGGTAAAGTAGTAACCTATTTCTATGATATCTTACTTTAAAAAAAATCTTTGATCTTTGTTTTTCCCTTCTCCACAGGATTTTATTTATATGTAATAGACTTGTATTTTTATTACACATAAAAGCCATAATTTAAAACATGATATTTAATCTTGCTCTTTGTTTTTCCTTTCTCCAGAGGATTTTAGTTATATAAGTAATAGACTTACATTTTTATTACACATAAAAGCCATTATTTAAAACATCATCCTATTAATAGGTGAAAGTTGTACGGACTCTATTTGTAAATTTGTATGTTTGTAATTTGAAATAACCAATCACAGTGCAACGTTGGAACACGTCAGTAATGATGTCACGCCCAAGTTTAAAGATGGCGTCTCTACTATTCTCCACTTCACAACAACGAATCGCGATTACACAATTATTATCAGCGTATTAAGATTTTCTTTCACACATAAATGAAGTTTACACTGAAATGCAGAAAGTTCATGTGTCAAAATTTATCAGAGTGTTAGTAAAACCTTGGTTTTTACATAATTTCGGCTGTGTCGCCGCTTTCTCGGTAATCAACAAATAGGAGATACTGATGCTGCACATGCCCTCATTTTTGTCCAGACAGGATTATTGGTATTGGCTGTTGGACATTCGTTATTGTTGTTGTTATTATTGAAACTGGTAAATCAATTTTTTATTTTTTTTTATTTTTATTTTAACAATATTTGGTTTAGTCATTCAAATTACATATGGGCTGTTACTGAAGTCATGGCTTTTAAAAAATGAGCTTAGAACATCTTTTTCAATATTGTGTTTTTCAAAAATTTCAGGATATTTCAAAAATGTGGCATTTGTTTTATTTCCGTTAATATTGCCTCAATGGACCACTTGAGGCTTACGCCTCCATCGACGTCACGTATGACGTGTATCCCACATGCGGCGAGAGCTTATTGGATAAACAAACATAACTTTGTGTGAATTACTTAAAAAATCATCGATTTTCGATATTTCAAGACGTCTTTCAGTACTGTGCAGATCCCTATTGTAATAATTCTGTAAAAACGCTTGGAATATTCCTTCTTTAATATAATATTTCTTCTATATATACACCGGCTAAACCAAAGCACGTGGCTTTGTTTATCCCACATGCGAAGCAGTAGCTTAGTGGGATATGTTGTAACTACGAAGCCCCGCCTATCCTCAAGTGGTCCATTAAATTATATCCTTCTTTGAAAATATATTGCTGTCGTCTTCTTCAATAGGCGATAATCAACTCTACATCCAATCTGAAAATTTTGGAAGGCTTACAATCGTTGCATCCAAATCAAATCTTTTAGTTCAGCCTCTATATCTACTAGGGTTAAAACGAAGCACATGGCTTTGTTTATCCCACAAGCCAAAAAGTAGACTGATGGGATATTTTGGAACTATCCTCAAGTGGTCTATTTCGACGCCTATCCTCAAGTGGTCTATTTCGACGAACCTATTCTTTTAGGGCAGAAGGTTGTCATTATATTTCATAATGAGAAATCGCAGCGCTCGCTACTACGAAAATCAATTTTTTACTACGTAAATCAATTTTTTTCTTTTATTTTAACAATATTGTAATATTATTTTCACAAATAAGCAGATATTCAAATTACACATGGGCTGTTATGGAAGTCATGGTTTCTAAAAAAAATAGCATAGAACATCTTTTTTAATCTTGTGTTTTTCAAAAATAAGGAATTTGTTTTACTTCAGTGAATATATCACGGATCGCAACAAGTGATATTTAATCCCGGCTGTTTGGGAAAAGTAATCATAATTTTATTAAAGTTTTCTTTCTGTTTGTTTTTGGTTTCATAATTTCCTTATAGTTGTAGTTCTATAGACACTTTGATTCTAATAATTTATTTAGCTTGTTTTGAATTTGTACATCTTAAATTATTTTAACACTCATAAATTACACAGCCGTACTTATCACTTCGACGACAAGCTTTAAAGGCATGAAGAATACGTGGAACCCATACTTGCCCCCGACGTTGGGATCCGACACAAACAAACAAGAAAAGAAAAATACCTTTCTTTTT
>JAFIDM010107263.1:780-13561 GCA_023159025.1 Thereuonema tuberculata | reverse complement strand
AAAATCTTGTTTACTATATACTATAACTTCTTGTTGAATTTATATTTTCGTAACATTTTTTGTGTTACGAAAAAAATTTCGTAACACAAAACTTCTTTTCTTTTACAATTGTTTTGTACTTTACATACTGTTCTGAAACTCCTATTTCTAGAACTTTTCCTTGCTTCTCTACGATGGCAGCTTTGCAGAACCTTTTGTAACACAAACCTTATTTTCTTTTCCAATTCATTTATACTTTATATACTGTCCTGAAACTCCTATTTCTAGAACTTTATCTTGCTTCTGTACGATGGCAGCTTTGCAGGACCTTTCGTAACACAAAACTTCTATTCTTTTACAATTGATTTATACTTTACATACTGTCCTGAAACTCCTATTTCTAGAACTTTTCCTTGCTTCTCTACGATGGCAGCTTTCTATGACCTTTCGTAACACAAACCTTCTTTTCTTTTACAATTCATTTTTACTTTACATACTGTCCTGAAACTCCTATTTCTAGAACTTTATCTTGCTTCTGTACGATGGCCGCTTTCCATGATCTTGCGTAACACAAAACTTCTTTTCTTTTACAATTGATTTATACGTTAGATAGTGTCCTGAAACTCCTATTTCTAGAACTTTATCTTGCTTCTGTACGATGGCCGCTTTCCATGATCTTGCGTAACACAAAACTTCTTTTCTTTTACAATTGATTTATACGTTACATAGTGTCCTGAAACTCCTATTTCTAGAAATTTTCCTTGCTTCTCTATGATGGCAGCTTTGCAGGACCTTTCGTAACACAAACCTTCTTTTCTTTTACAATTCATTTATACTTTACATACTGTCCTGAAACTCCTATTTGTAGAACTTTTCCTTGCTTCTCTACGATGGCAGCTTTGCAGGACCTTTCGTAACACAAAACTTCTTTTCTTTTACAATTCATTTATACTTTACATACTGTCCTGAAACTCCTATTTCTAGAATTTTTCCTTGCTTCTCTACGATGGCAGCTTTCCAGGACATTTTCTTACTTAACAGTAATTACCGATCATAAATCAAGTGTAGGTATGTCATTGTTGGCATCCCTTGTATTCACTAACATACGTTTTTATTAAATTATTAACATACTTAAATTTAAATCATCTACAATATTATAAACAAAAATTTGAATTCGAAGAAATTTTAAAACTTTTAAATTTGAATAAATATATAAAATGAATAATAAATTAACTAATAAAAATAATGTATTAGTACCTTAACGAACGAAAAAATTTCTTTCATCTTTTTTATTTCTATTTTAATATTTTTTGAAAAAATAAATTAAATTATTCAAATTCCACAAATTGAACAGGTAATTAAATTTATTGAAAATTAATTATTAAGCAATTTTTTTTTAGAAGAAACTAACTCGAATTTTAAATGAATAAATAACTAAATAACTAAATAAATAAATAAATAATAATAATAATAATAATAATAATAATATTTTTTTTTTTTTTTTTTTTATTCCTTAATTATTTTAAATTACATTTCAGTCCCGTTAGGAATAAGAATCCCTATCAAACGGGTTCTGGGATTAAGTAGTTTTACAAAGCTAACATAATATAGATATATATATATATAAAAATAAAAATAATAAATACACAATAAAAAAAGTGTAGTTAACAGATAATGTTAGTGTAGATTATATAATTAATTCTTTAAAAAGTTTTAACTATATGAACTTGTACAAATTTAAAATACAAATTATATCATTAAAGTTTATATAAAGAAAAGAAAATTAATCTCAAAAGTAAATACAATTGTTTATGTAATTATATCTTATACACAAAAAACTAAAATAACATTTAGTACAAAATGCAATTGAAACCTTATTTATAACATTTAGTACAAAATGCAATTGAAACCTTATTTATATATGTACATACATATACACATATATACACACACACATACATACACATATATTTTTAGAAATTTTCAATTAACCATTTTTTAAAAAAAATTTTCACCAGAGATATGTGATTACTGTTTTCAAATAAATTTACATTTAAATTATTAATAAAGTTTTCAATTTTATAATTAACGTTTCTTATTCCATAACTGTTATTTATATAGGGATATGTTAATTTTATATGACTTTCAGATCTTAAATTATAGTTTTGTATAATGTTCTCCTTTATTTTCAATATGTGATAGTAATTTTTCAATATAATATTATAGTATAGTTTTTGCTTAGGAAATAAAATACCATATTTATTCAACATAAAGTATCTTTTTGTTTTGTCCTTCCAAATTTTTTTAGTGAATATAAGTTTTAGAACCTTAATTTGAAGAATTTTTATAATAATAATAATAATAATAATAATAATAGTAATAATAATAATAATAAGCCCCCATGGAACTACCTCCTCGCGGTGGGGGCGGAACTACACTAGCTTTAGGATAGGCGAAAGGGTCCAACCATCTACGATGAGAACACGTTCTAATATAGATTATGCTGCATCGGGTGTGGCGCAGGATAAAGTCACCTGCGTTCGGGGGTTAGGCAGAGGCCTGCGTTCGAAAAATATACTACAGTCTCCCACAGGTGATAGTGGAGAAAATGGTATCTCATCCTGTAGTATGGCTACCCCAATGCCCGGGCAACATCATCCAGCCCGAACAGTTGGAAGTGTTTCATCTGTGTCAGAGCAGGCGACCACCAAGACTGCGAAACCACGCCAGTGTATCCGATGGTCACCACAGATGAACCAGGATCTTATGCGCGACTTCTACACTGTTACACAGTTAGGGACTCAACTCACAGGATACAGACAGGCACTACACCATGCATTCACCCCACCTTATCCATCGTTAGGGCTTAGCGAACAGCGGGTAGCGGATCAGCGACGTTCTATAGTAGTAAACAATCTTATTCATCCATGCATACTTACACAAATTAAGGAAGAGGTCGCTGAAACCAACCACAGTACACCACACCCCACCCCACCAGAAGACATTACCTTTATGGCAAACGCAGAAGCAATCTGTACCCCTCAGTCCACATGCCCCAACAATACAACTAATGACATACTACAAGCAGCACATGATAATTTCTACACCGCCCTAGGCAATATACAGGCACAGACCCAACACTCAGCCCTCCACTCCCCAAAGTACACACATCAAAACAACTCGCCACAGTCATATACCATCTCAACACACACACTATCCCACAACACCTTAACAATATCCAAACATTAGAAGACATATATACAACGCTCTACTGCGCGGCGCAGGGAACCATTCGGGCACTTGCAATCAAACAGCACCATATACCCACCACTGCACGGTCACAAGAATACATCCCCCCTTGGAGACGTCGCCTTGAGGGCCGCATCAGCGACCTTAGAGGAGACATAGCCAGGCTCACACAATACTGTGCAGGAAACAAAACAAAGAAACTTATGTCCCAGGTCAGGAAGATATTCAAGCACATAAACACTCGCCCTTCCCACTAAAACCATCATAACCAGGTTCAGGAACATCTCGACACACTAAAACAGTAACTGAGTGCACTTTCAAAAAGATTACAAAGATACAAACAATGCACTCTGCGCAAACAACAGAACAACACTTTCCAATACAATGAGAAAAAATCTACAGATCCCTTACATCTCCCTCCTTACATCCAAGACAAACACACCCACCAGCGAGGCATTACATGAATACTGGTCGTATTTGTGGTCCAACCCCATCTCCCACAATGACAAAGCACCATGGATCACAGAGGAACAACAACTCACTGAACACTTACCCTTCATGCCCTTCCATGATATTACTCTTGTAGACATACAGACAGCATTAAAACATGCACACAACTGGAAGGTTCCTGGTGCAGACGGCGTTCAGAACTTCTGGATCAAGAGGTTCACGTCCCAGCATGGGAAGCTAGCTCTTGCACTCACTGACATAATCCAACACCCAGAACATATGCCTCTTTTCCTCACACAGGGTGTCACTTACCTACAGAGCAAGAACACTGAAACAGCACACCCTGCAAATTACCGCCCAATCACTTGCCTCCCCACACTTTACAAACTCCTCACCTCCTGCCTTGCAGATAAAATTTACACACACATCGAGACACATAACATTCTTTCCGGACAGCAGAAGGGCTGTCGTAGGAATTCCCAGGATTGTAAGGAGCAAGTAATTATTGACTCGGTAATCCTGCGGCAGGCGCGCGCGAAGAATAGGAACTAACACCTTGCGTACATCGACACACAGATCTGCACACACATCGAGACATATAACATTCTTTCCGAACAGAAGGGCTGTCGCTTGAATTCCCAGGGTTGTAAGGAGCAACTCCTTATTGACTCTGTAATCCTGCGCCAGGCACGCGTGAAGAATAGGAGCTTACATATTGCATACATCGATTACAAGAAGGAATTTGATTCTGTTCCTCATTCCTGGCTTCTACACACTCTTCATATCTACAAAATACACCCCAAGATCGCAGCATTCTTAGCTGCCACGATGAAGAGTTGGAACACAACATTACACCTACGCACCTCTAACACCTCCATCACTACAGATCCCATTCCCATAAGGAGAGGTATTTTCCAGGGAGACTCCTGGAGTCCTCTTTGGTTCTGCCTCGCCTTGAATCCACTGAGCCATATACTAGATAACACAAAACACGGTTATAGGCTTACCAGAGGCACTGTGACCCCATTTAAAATCACACACTTACTCTACATGGATGACATTAAACTCTATGCCACAAACAATGCATAACTTACTAATTTACTACAAGCCACCACACAGTTCACCAAAGACATTGGGATGGAATTTGGAATTGACAAATGCCGCAAGTTACACATAGTACGTGGGAAGACTTCGAATTTGGAGGGTTTTGAACTGGACCATGGTTTGGCCATCCAATCCATGGAACAGGGAGAGACCTACAAGTACCTGGGCTTCCAGCAAGCGCGCGTCATTGACAACGCAAATATCAAAAATGCACTGAAGAACACATACCTTGCTCGAGTTCACAAAATCCTCAAAACACAACTCAACGCCAGAAATAAAATTAAAGCTATCAACACTTTTGCCGTTCCCACAATAACATATATGTTCGGCATAATTCCTTGGACAAACACCGAACTCGAAGCACTACAACGCGCAACACGCACTACATTCACGAAACACAACATGCACCACCCCAAGTCCGCTACGGAAAGGATGACTCTTCCCCGCAAGGAGGGAGGCCGAGGACTCATCAACTTCATCACCCTACACGAAAAACAAGTACATACACTTAGGGAACATTTCCACCAAAGAGCAGAAGACTCCTCACTTCACTCAGCCATTGTCAAGGCTGACACACACCTCACACCCCTGAACCTCGAAAACTCTACTCCAACACTCAGCACCCCTGACACCCACACTCAGCAGCTGCGTGAATCATGGGCTCGTAAGGAACTCCATGGCAGACATCATCACGAACTCAGCCAGCCTCATGTCGACATGGAAGCGTCGAACAGATGGCTGACGATTGGTGAGCTGTTTGGGGAGACCGAAGGGTTCATGATCGCAATACAGGACCAAGTCATCTCCACACGCAACTACAAGAAACACATTCTACACGATTCAAACACACATGACGACAAATGCAGGAAATGCCACACTATGCATGAGACGATCGACCACGTAATATCAGGCTGTCCCCTTCTCTCTCAAACAGACTACCTCCACCGACACAATCAGGTAGCGTCGATCGTTCATCAACAACTTGCACACAAACATTCACTTATTAAGAGCAAGGTCCCGTACTACAAGTACATACCACATATAAACTATACTGGGACCGCCCCATTCACACAGACAAAACCATACATCACAACAGACCAGACATCACACTTGTTGATAAGGTCAACAAACAGACATATCTAATTGATATTGCAGTGCCTATCAGCAAGAACATGCAGAAAACTTACGCAGACAAGATCAGTAAATACACTGATCTAGCACACGAGCTCCAGAAGCAGTGGAGGCAGGATCGAGTACGTGTTGTACCCATCGTTCTGTCTGTCACTGGTCTGGTGCCTCACACATTGCACCACAGTATCAGCACACTAGGACTTCACAAAAACACTTATGCACAACTGCAGAAGGCTGTGGTACTCAACACTACACGCATAGTTAGGAAATTTATGGACACAACCACACATCTCTAATCATTCTCGCACACGTCTTTACACTTGGCAGTATGTGCTTTGGTCCTTGACCCGCCATATTGTTTTTGCTGGGGAAACCCAAGGTTTGAAACATACAAACAGAATAATAATAATAATAATAATAATAATAATAATAATAATAAAAATTTATGGACACAAGCACCCATAAATTTATGGACACAAGAACACATCCCTAACTATTCTTCCAAACTTTTTTTTTTTATTTACATTTGGCTATATGTGCTTTGGTCCTTGACCCGCCATATTGTCTTAGCTGGGGAAACCCATGGTTTGAAACTTTTTCGATATAATAAGAACCCCCACATGGGGCACCACCTTTTCGTGGTATGGGAGATTGTGTGCTTCTATGATACTAAGAGCTGTGCTGGCGGTAGCATATCTACCAGAAGGGCCACCCAAGCCAGATTGGTCTTAGTTGAGATGCCAGACTAAGTGCGTCCAACTCATTTCAATGGTGAACAAAACAAAGAATCCTATACCCGATCGGTCATGTCCCGGGTCAAAAAGGGCCGCATCATGTGATTTAGTTCCTGGGTACCAGGCGAAAAATGGGCAAAAGGGCTCAGTTGCTTCTGCTAGGCAACCAGTGCAGGCAACTGTATAGCGACTGGAAGGAAAAATTAAACGAGAAATGTGGACAATTCAAATAAACAAGGAAATTATGATATGCTATTATCAATCAGACCCATCAAAAAGAGGATTCCAAAAAAGAATGTTTGAAATTTGGAAAGAAAAAGACCCAACTTCAGAAATAACTTTGCAAAGATTGATGGATCAACGACGTTTTACAATGAAAACTAAAGTATTCATTGATTTAGAATTGAAAGAATTGCAAAGTAAAGCTTTGAACTTCAGGAATTATAACACACAAAATTCTGAAATAATGATATCACAAATCAAGATGTTACAAATCAATTACCAGAAATTGTATCCGAAATAAATCCATTGAATGCTAGTAGCAATACTACTCATGATCGTCTGGAAAATGATGATGCACAAAACCATTCACCTCACACACGAGGAACTGTGGAAATCTAAAAAGTTATGGATTTAAATACTACTACAACTCAACAAACCGAAATGCAGCTACAACTAAAAGAGAAAAATTCTTCAGTTTATGCAGAATACAACTGAATGACAGCGACTTCCAGCTCTGAAACAAATAAGGAAAACTCAGTTAAAGAAATACTAAAAGATGCAAATTTTGCAATCGGTACTATCAATACTAATAATATTTCAGAAACAAACTTACTGATGCATAGCACAGCAGCAATGATAACAGCAAAATTAAATTACAAAATATCAAATATTAGAAAAGTTTTTGGAAAACCAAAATGGAAAATTCGATTAGAGGAGAAAATCAATAAATTGCGAACTGATATTAGTAATTTAAAGAATATGAAAGATGGCAAATTGAAAAATGAAAGAATTAAAGAAAATCTACTAGAAAAATATCACTTGAACACCAAAACTATTGCAGAAGTTAATGAAGAATTGAAACAAAGGATTGTTACAACTTCAAAGAATATCATTAGTTATGAAGGACGTGTTACTCAGTATCAGCAAAACTCACAATTTAGAACAAATCAACACATGTTCTTTAGGAATTTAATGGGACCTACAACTAGCAATTTAAATGCTTCCCCAGATAAAGATGAAACTTTGGAATTTTGGAAGAAAATATGGGATAGTCCGGAAAAATACAATGAAATGCGACATGGATTAAAGACATTTGTAGAGGGAAAACAGAAGACACAAATGCAAAATTTGATTATTACAAAAGAAATGGTTGTCCAACAAATGAAAAAAGTTAAAAACTGGTCTGCTCCTGGCAAAGATGAACTGCATGGCTTTTGGCTCAAACACCTCGTCAGCCTACATGATAGATTGGCAGATCATTTCAACAATATTCTGCAGTCCTCATCAATTGAAGAATGGATAACACCTGGAAAGACATTCTTAATTCTGAAGGATAAGGAGAAAGGAGTAGTTCCTAGCAATTTTCGTCCTATTACTTGCCTCCCAACAACATTTAAATTATTAACAGGAATATTGGCAAACTCAATTTATGATTATATGTCAAAAAATTCCTTCTACCCAATTGAACAAAAAGGAAATTGTAAAAATCCCATGGAACCAAGGATCAGTTATTAATTGACAAAATGATTCTCCAAAATTCAAAAAGACGCAAAACTAATTTATGTATGGCTTGGATTGATTACAAGAAAGCTTGAGCTCCACACAGTTGAATTCAAAAATACTTAGAAATTTTTGGAGTCAGTGAAAACATCAGAAATCTTTTGAAAGAAGTCATGAAATTTTGGAAAACAACTTTAGTTTCAAATGGACAAGAACTTGGAGAAGTGAAAATTAGACGCGGAATATTCCAAGGTGATGCATTATCACCATTGTTATTTACTATTGCACTCATTCCTCTAACATCAATTTTGAAGAAAACAACCTTAGAATATGAAGTTTCAAAACAATCTGGGAAAATTTCCCATTTGTTTTACATGGTTGATCTTAAATTATATGGGAAATCAAAAAAAGGAAATTACATCCCTGGTCAACACAGTTCAGATTTTTAATAAAGATATGGAATTTGGAATTCGGACTAGACAAATGTGCCACACTAACCATGAAGCGAGGAAAAGTTGAGGAAACTGATGGGATAATATTTGAAAATGGAAACATCATCAAGTCCCTTAACATTGAAGATTCCTACAAATATCTTGGGATACAGGAATCAAGTGAAATATTAAATGCTCATGTCAAATTGAAAACGAGTTCTGAATATGCAAAACGAGTCCGTAAAGTTTTAAAATCAAAGCTTAATGGTGCAATACTATCAAAGCCATTAACTCTTGGGCAGCTCCTGTAATTAGATACACTGCAGGAATCATTGACTGGACACAAGCTGAATTGGATACTTTAGATAGGAAAATCCGAAAGTTGATGACCATGCATCACGCTCTCCATCCTAGAAGTGATGTTGATCGATTATATCTTCCAAGGAAAGAGGGTGGCAGAGGACTTCTTCAAATCAGGCAAATTGTAGAAAAGGAAAAACGAGGATTAAATGATTATGTAAGAAAAAGTAAGGAAAAGATGCTGATTGAAGTTTGTAAGGAAAATATCTTTAAAGGTACTGGGTCAAAACTAGAATACAAAACAAAAATCATAAAACAACGATTTGACTGCTGGAAAAACGAGCCACTCCATGGGCAATATATAAAACAAATTGAAGGAAAAATTGACAATTCCAGAAACTGCAATGGCTTCAAAATGGCTACATCAAGAAAGAAACTGAAGGGTTGATATTCGCTGCACAAGAACAAGGTTTATTAACTAATGTGATGAAAACCTGAATATAACATCTAGGCAACAACAGTAAATGCAGATTATGCAAAGAAAAAGATGGAACTATTGATCATCTTATCAGTGGTTGCAGCAAAATTGCTCAAACTGAGTACAAAAGGCGTCACGATTGATTAGCCAGTATTATCTATTAGAATTTAAGCAAAAAATATCAATTCCCACTTTCCAAAAACTGGTGGGAGCATACCATTGAAAAAAGTGTTAGAAAATGATGAGGTAAAAATCTTTTGGGATTTCCGAATACAAACTAACCGTCATTTGGATCACAACATACCAGACATAACAATAGTAGAAAGAAATGTGTTTTTTCTAATAGTTGTAGCAATACCTGGAGATACATGAATTGTTGAGAAAGAACAGGAAAAGATCACGAAATATAATGATCTGACAATTGAAATTTCTCGATTGTGGAACAAACGTACCACTGTGACACCTATTGTCATTGGTGCCCTTGGTGCCTTATCAAAGGAATTAGCAAAATACTTTAATAGTTTGGAACTTTACAATATTTCAATAACAGACCTGCAAAAAACATCATTACTAGGCACAACTTATATTTTACGAAGATATTTGGACAATTCATAGATCTGTCGGAGAGACTTGAGTTGCTGAATAACTCCAGTCAAAGTTGTGTTCTTTTTGTCTTTGTACTGCGCCAAATGTTGATATAATAATAATAATAATAATAATAATAATAGGGTTGGCTATCCAATCCATGGAAGAGGGAGAGACCTACAAGTACCTGGGCTTCCAGCAAGCGCGCGTCATTGACAACACAAACATCAGAAACGCACTCAAGAAAACATATCGTGCTCGCGTTCACAACATCCTCAAAACACAACTCAATGCCAGAAATAAAATTAAAGCCATTAACACTTTTGCCGTCCCCACACTAACATATTCTTTCGGCATAATTTCATGGACAAACACTGAACTCGAAGCACTACAACGCACAACACGCACTACATTCACGAAACATAACATGCACCACCCCAAGTCCGCTACGGAAAGGATGACTCTTCCCCGCAAGGAGGGAGGCCGAGGACTCATCAATCTCATCACCCTACACGAAAAACAAGTACACACACTTAGGGAACACTTCCACCAAAGAGCACAACACTCCTCACTCCACTCAGCCATTGTCAAGGCTGACACACATTTCACACCCCTGGACCTCGCAAACCCTTCTCTAACACTCACCACTCCCGACACCCACACACAGCAGCTGCGTGATTCATGGGCTCTAAGGAACTCCACGGCAGACATCGCCACGAACTCAGCCAACCTCATGTCGACATGGAAGCGTCGAACAGATGGCTGACGATTGGTGAGCTGTTTGGGGAGACCGAAGGGTTCATGATCGCAATACAGGACCAAGTCATCCCCACACTCAACTACAAGAAACACATTCTACACGACGCAAACACACACGACAACAGATGCAGGAAATGCCACACTACACATGAGACGATCGACCACATAATATCAGGCTGTCCCCTTCTGTCCCAAACAGACTACCTCCACCAACACAATCAGGTAGCATCGATCGTTCATCAACAGCTAGCACACAAACACTCACTTATGAAGAACACGGTCGCATATTACAAGTACACACCACAAAGCGTATTAGAGTCACCCTCACATAAGCTGTACTGGGACCGTCCCATTCACACAGACAAAACTATACATCACAA
Organism: Thereuonema tuberculata; assembly: GCA_023159025.1. NCBI lineage: Eukaryota > Metazoa > Arthropoda > Chilopoda > Scutigeromorpha > Scutigeridae > Thereuonema > Thereuonema tuberculata. The sequence continues at coordinate 2,259 of JAFIDM010107263.1, read as the reverse complement.
CAGACCTGACATTACACTTGTTGATAAGGTCAACAAACAGACCTATCTCATTGATATTGCAGTTCCCATCAGCAAGATCATGCAGAAAACTTACGCTGACAAGATAAGTAAATACACAGACCTAGCACACGAGCTCCAGAAGCAGTGGAGGCAGGACCGAATACGTGTTGTACCCATCATCCTGTCCGCTACTGGTCTGGTGCCTCACACATTGCATCGCAACCTCAGCACACTAGGACTTCATAAAAACACTTATGCACAACTCCAGAAGGCTGTGGTACTCAACACAACACGCATAGTTCGGAAATTTATGGACACAAGAACACATCCCTAACAATACTTCCAAATTTTTTTTTTTATTTTTTTTTTATACACTTGGCAATATGTGCTTTGGTCCTTGACCCGCCATATTGTCTTAGCTGGGGAATCCCATGGTTTGAAACTTTTTCGATATAATAATAAAAGTAATTCAAGAAATAAAGTAATGGAATTTATTTTACTTTATGGCGAAAATACAATATCAAACATACTTCAATTACAAACAAAAATTCAATTTCAATTAATTAAGAAATAAGTTATTGCTAACATTGGAAATTACCAGCTACAAATGTTCAGGAATAATGAAATTGGTTTTTTAAAAACATACATTTTTTCCGGGAAAGTATTTTTTTTTAATTATCCGATTATAATTGTAATTTTAACTTTTTCAGTAGATATAAAATTGAGTTCTTCCATATCTTCACTGTCATTTGTGTCCTTCAGTATATTTCAGTTAATAATTTGTAACAAATTCTATAGAATTATTTTTATTTTATTAAAACAAAACCCTTTTTCTTTAATATCATTTATTCAAATGAAACCGAACGACATTCAATCACCTTTTAGGTTTTTTTTTAACTATTTCTCTATATTATTTATTTGTTTTTTAATCGTTTATTTTTTTGGTTATTGGTGAAAAATAAAAAGTATTTTGTATTTGCTGTTATTTCTAATAAAATTCAGAATTTGATGAAAATCGCGTTCCCATGAAAGAACGAAGTTAATAATGTTTGTTAGCAATTAAAGAATTTCACGGGAAATTCGAGATAAAAAATGTAAATGATTAAAATACTGTTAATTAAGGTTGGTTTAAGAATAAAGGGGATAAAAGACTTAGAATAAAAATTTAACATGCATATTATAAAATAAGCAATAAACCAAGAGAGTGAGTGTGAGATGGCTGTTTTGTTCGCTTTATGGACTCATAACCAAGAAACCAAGAGAATCCCCCCTAGCACAGGCCAGTGGGTTTCCAATAAAATAAAAGCAAAACAAAAAATCAAACAAAAGCTCAATTCCTGGCCTGCGAATCAGTCAAACACAGAGGAAATTGAAGAAAGTAAGGCTAATAGCAAACCCTCTGACGAAAGATCAAATCACGAAACCAAGAGAATCTCCCCTAGCACAGGCCAGTGGGTTTCCAATAAAACAAAAGCAAAA
>JAFIDM010107262.1:0-13563 GCA_023159025.1 Thereuonema tuberculata | reverse complement strand
GGGGAAACCCATGGCTTGAAACTCTTACGATATAATAATAATAATAAAAATTTATGGACACAACCACACAAAATTTATTGACACAACCACACATCCCTAACTACTCTTCCAAACTTTTTTTTTTTATATACTTGGCAATATGTGCTTTGGTCCTTGACCCGCCATATTGTCTTAGCAGGGGGAAACCCATGGTTTGAAGCTTTTTCGATAATAATAATAATCTTATATTATAAAAGCGTTATTCTGTCTGTCATAAGACTTTACGTTTTCCAATTTTGTGACCAAACTATAAGAGATAGATTAGTCATGTAAATGGATAAAATGTAGATCTTTTTAAGACAAACAAAATGCTATAAAAATCTTTCGAAAAAAGTCTTTGGTTTCCAAGATGGCTCCTTTTAGTGTCACATTTTGACTTTTTCTCAATTTAAACGAAAAGTATAAAAGATGAAAGAGAACATTATATTGAGAAAATGTTGGTATTTGAAAGTTCTATCGATTGATATATCACTTATTCACAAACGCTTCAGCATTTGCAAGATACATGCAAAAATGTGAATTTTCGGTATATGACGCCGACCCGCAATACATCCGAGTTATTCGGAGAAGCCACAATGGGCTGGGAAGTTATGTATTCTCCGACGATCGCAACATTAATTTGCTAAATAAATAAAGTTTGTTTTTTGAATGCTATATATGGAATGGTTCCGGAGCGAAGCGACGGTACCCGGGTATTATTATTATATATTTTAAAAACGTTATTCTCTCTGTCATTCTGTAAGCAAAATGTTAAATTACAAATTACTAAAATGTTACTAAAATAGAGAATCTATTCATAAAAAATGAAAATATATTAAACAACCGTCCAACTATACTGATTGGCGACGTAAATATCTGGGGGCACTGCATGATAAAATACAAAATAAGCAATGATTGGACAAGCTAATAACTGGTGGAGCCACCTAGTAAAAAAATGACCTGAGGCTTATCAAGTTCAAGGGAATGCCCACTATCAAGGACATGACAGGCAGTCAAATAATTAAAATCACTCGATCTAAGGTCATAAGAGTGCTGGGCAATACGCTTCAAGACCAGTTATCGCGTCTCCCCAAAGTACTTGCAATTAAAACCCTTGCAACCTGTAGCATAAACTATCCCTCTTGGATTCGAGTGGATGCAACAGGAACGAGTATTGTTAAACGACGCAAGGGTAAATGAAATAGAAGTAAGTTTAATATCCAATGGTTTCAACTTTTTCTGAAGGATAGGAAACAAAGTAGGATGGAAAGGGATAGATACGTAGATACCATTATAAGGCAAACGTTGCAAAGCAACCCTTATCTGCTATTAAAAAAAGCAGGTCGATAATTATTAGTTAAAGAATTAAGACTTGACTAAGACCTGACTGATCTTAAAAGTTCAGACTCAAAATTAATTTGTGAGCTTGAAAGTTTAAAAGCTCTATTAACAGCCATATGGATGATGTTCAGTGGAAAAGGAAGAAGACCCCCAGTTACAAGAACATCTAACAAAGGAATAGAATTGTTGGTCTCATGTTCAATTTTGAGTTTAATATTTGGATGAATCTGATTAAAAGCATCCATAATAGTGGGTTGTTTAGCTGAATTAGAATAGAAGAAGAGATCATGGAAATACCGGCAATAAAATGAGAAGATTCCTTCCATCTAGAATAAGAAAAGCTGTTCTACAATGTAAATCATACAAAGTTCCACCAATGACTCAGAAGCAGATAGGCCCTTAAATAATTATAAATATTTTTGTAAATAATTATAATAACAAAAATAATAATCTATTAGCAAAAACATTTGACTGTTTTCTTCAGAAGAAATAAGACTGAAATATCAGCGGACAAACGGAACGCATCTTTAAATCTTGAGAATGTTACCATTGAATTAGTAAAATAGAACACATCAGTTCATTAATAAACATCTGAAAGCAAAAACTGGAAGATACCCTCATGAAATGAATGCTAACAATTTCTTCAATAATCTTTTTCCTTTCCATCTCAAGTTTGTTTAACAAAAATAAAATCTTCAACTCATCACACTAGTATTTAAAAGTATTCATTTAAATACTGAAAGCAGCAAATTTTCGAGAAGCGTACATCCTCCCTTCATCAAGCAAGAATACAATGATTAGAATAAAATTAACGAACAAAAAACGGGGAGATGAACATAACAAAGATTAAAGGCATGAAACGTCAACAAACACGCTAACTTAAATAACTATCAATTCTAATTATTCAATGAAAATATATTGGAGCCTCCGTAGATCCCAATACTATTATATTAATAAAGCAATTTACAAATATTGATGTAAAAAAAAATAGCCACATTTGATGTATTAAATTATCTACAATATATTTAATTGAATAATTGGAAATTGATGTTAATTTTTATCATTACTATTGATACTTATTTGAGTTAGCATATCATTGTAAAAACAATTGCATTTGTTGACATTTCATGCATTTAACTTTCTTATGTTCATATTCCCTTTTTTTGTTTGTTAATTTTATTCTAATCATTATATTCTTGCTTGATAAAGGGAAGATGAACGCTTCTTGAAAATTTGCTGCTTTCAGTAATTAAATAAATACTTTCAAATACTAGTGTGATGAGTTGAAAATGTTAACAATGTCCACTGCGAAGTCTTAACTTTTAGCTGATCCTTAGAAACCTCTTCTCTAGAACTGAAGGCATTTTGCTAGATCCGGGGTTCTCAACCGGGGTCCACATATAATATTCTTCGGGGGTCCTCAAGGAATCTCATTGAATCACACTTATTTTAAAATGGTTTATTATGAATTATTTATCAGTGTGCATAAATGCTCCATATAACTTAACTGTATAATAATTTATTTGCATTAAATTAGTTTTCATTCAAAATAAAGCATAATCATTTACTATTTCGTTGATTATTAATATAATCCCTTTACTTTTTGTTTTATCGAATAGCTATGAGGGGGTCCACCAAAAAAAAAAAAAAAAGAAGGGAAAAGGGTCCATGGGTAATAAAAGGTTGAGAAACCCTGTGCTAGATCAACCAATGTCATCAATAAACATTACTTGAAATATGCTACCAAGATTCAAGCTAGTTACTGATAACAGCATGATATATGTTTGCTCTCTAGGAACTATTCAACATTTGACAGGATGAGGTTGCTTTAGTATAAATAAGATAGCACACGTCAGTAATATTAAAATTAAACCATATTGGAATATTGACTGTTCTTCATCAGACTGAGTTTGATGTTCGAAACTGTCATGAATATTTGTTAATTTTAATATTACTAATGTGTGCTACCTTATTTTAACTATATCTATTAATCACACATTAAATAAAGATCTACAAGTGGCTTTCACCAGCGTTTGCATTCCATATTAAAAATGGCTGCACTTGAAACTTGGCAGAAAGTAACATCATTTGAATGAACCACAAAAGAAGTCTCGGAAAGCAATCAATCACTATCTGGAATTGCTCACCAGCTTATCACCACCTTTGCATGCGAGACGCTGTTGGCAAAATATGGGGTTGGAGGTATTAAACTGACATTTTCAATGCGATTAATATTTGGTAATTAGTTTGTTTGGGCAAGCACAGATTGCACTATTACGGATTTATCTATTCTAGTTATTCTGTCAAATTATGTTTAGTATTCATCCATTAAATGTTTGAATAAAATCTTTTTCCTCATTCTTAATTTCTAAGAATAACTGACCATCTTGCAGTATGCTTTGTACATTTTCTTCGTCTCCATTCCATTATTACTTGAATCGTTACCGTCGTTAATACTGTTATGTTGCTTCCTCTCTGATTTTCTCTCGTTCTGCTAGAGGAATTCAATTACTTTTGATTATTACTCGTATTCTTGATCTGAAAGCTTTTCTGCTGTTAAATGGTTTTCATTGAGCTTCTATGTTAAGTTCTGTTCGTATCTGATCATCTCTGTTTCTGAATTGGTTTCTTGATAGTAGGAGCTATATATTTATTTCTAAAACCCTCTTCCTGCGTTTCCTTAGTGGTTCTTCTTTAGTAGACTTTTGTACAATAACGTGAGAAGCATTTTCAGCTTCAGGATGTTGTGTGCTTTGTCTTGAAGTAGGGGCGGTAACTTCTTCTGATTTCCTGGCAGATATCCCGCCTAACCCGCATTTTGCCACCAGCGTCTCGCATGCAAAAGTGATGACAAGCTGGTGGTTAATTCCAGATAGTGATTGATTGCTTTCCGAGACTTCTTTTGTGGTTCAGTTAAATGATATTACTTTCTGCCAAGTTTCAAGTATAGCCATTTTTTAATATGGAGTGCAAACATTAGTGAAAGCCCCTTCTAGATTTTCATTTAGCAGGAGCTGAAGAGTCCTGCCGTGGCGACGTGGTCTTGTGGAATTTAGACGGCTATTTTCCATGAGGCCGATATGTCGGTACCTGGGTTCAAATCCCGGCGTCAGATATTCACTTTCTTTCCTGTAATTGTGTACTTATTCCGTGAACCCTTTCTCTTCACCTAATATCACCCCTGTCATCTGGTCAATAGAGGTAATTATGATCACATTTCCCTATGTCATTGGGAAAGCCTTCCTACACTCAGGGACTGAAACAAAAAGACCGTAACTAAAAAAAATCAAGAATTCTACCATTATGAAGAGGTCCAATAGTAGAGATGAACATGCTGCATCGAGTGTGGCGCAGGAGAAAGTCACCCGAGTTGGGGGGGGGGGTCGAAAATTGTACTGCAATCTTCCGCAGATGGTGGGTGGAGAAAGTGGCACCCCATTCTGTATGGCGACAACGATGTACAGGCAACACAAACCAGTCCGAACGGTCTGACGTGTTTCGTCTGTGTCGGATCAGGCGATCGCCAAGACTGGAAAACAGTGCCACCGCATCCAATGATCACTGCAGATGAACCAGGATCTTATGTGAGACTGCTACACCATTAGAACTCTTGTAAACCACAGATTCATCACATCAGAAGATAAATATGAAAACGAAAATGACCCCGAGTCTGATGAAACAAAGGGAGTCTGTGTTTCTATGACTGATAAAGTTCCTATAAATGATCAATAGCAAGTTCGGGAAATGAATAAAACTTCCAATGAATGCATGAGATTAAGGTTCAGAAGAATCAATACAAATAATAAAATAGTGAGTAATTTCAGCTTCGAAGACAAAGAACGATCTGGAAGCTATGAAGAAGTCATCAGAAGAAAAGATGAATTTAAATGGAAACAAGCAATATTAGAAGAACTAAATAGCATACAAGAGCACGACACTTGGATGGAGACAGAAGTACCTGATTATATTAAGTCGCTGAATACCAGGTAGAGTTTTAAAATCAACCGCAACTCAGATGGAAGTGTGAATAAGTACAGGGCAAGGTTAGTCGTACAAAGTTTTCTACAAAGAAGAGGTGTGAATTACGAGGAAACCTATGATCCACTCCTAGTTTCATTCCTAGTACCAGTCGTCTTTTATTAGCATTGGCTGTAAAGAGGAAAATGCTAATACACCAGTGCGACGTTAAAAGTACATATTGAAAAGGGGACATTCCTGATGAAATATCTCTAGATACATCAAAACGAGCACAAATCAAGAACGAAGCATGTAAAGGTTTCAAGTTGAAGAAATCCCTTCATGGATTAAAACAAGCCGGGAGCGATTGGTACAAGACTCTGAGAAAGAAATTAATAGAAATGGATTAGAACCAATCAGAAGCGATCCATTTATTTACAAACACATCAAGAACAATATCTTGAGTTATGTTTTGATATACGTAGATGACACTTTGATCGTTGGTGACAAATTAGAACAAACGAATGAATTAAAGAAGCTTCTTGACAAGTTGTTCCGTAAAACAAACCATGCAGTTTAGAAGAATAGCTCCCAATCAAAATGATTTAGTTCAAGTAAAACACATCTTACAGTACTTAAAGGGAAGCATAAAAAAGTGTCTAAGATTTACGTAAGAACAAAATTGTCTCCTATCAAATAGTGATGAAGATATCACCGATGGAAAGTCGACATCAGAAATGTTATGTATTTTTCAAACTCTGCGATAGTTTGGAATTAACGTCAACAAAGCGTAGTGGCTCACTTATACAGCAGAATGAGTTAATATCAGATCAGTGAGTCAACAAAAGTCATGTGCATCAAAAATGTTCTGAAGGAATTAAATGAAGATGATGAATGGGATAAGCCAATAACTTTTCATTATGAAAATCAGCTCACAATTGAGATAATATAAGACCAATTCAACCAAAGAAAAAGTAAACATATCGATATGAATTACCACATAGTTGAGGATAAGGACCATCATATGTAGCAATAGAATATGAACGATCAAATGATAATCCAGAGGACTTACAGATCAAACCATTAAGAAAAGTGCAGCCCGAAAAATTCATTCCTATGTTTGGTTTGGAGTAGTAGTGAAATAGTGAACAGTTAAATTATTTTTGGAGAGGGGGGGGGCGAGATTATGGTTAATTAAAAATAACTACTCGAATCATTCATTCTTCCAAAAAGTGAAAATAAACAGTGAAACAGTGAAGCAATACCGAAGTATTGTATTGTGAATTTTTCAATTTACATTCTTGGTTGCATGCAATAGCAAAAACAAGAAGAGAAACAATTGTGCTGTAGTCAGATCAAAATATAAAAAAAAGAGAGCCAACCTTGAAAAAGTTGCAACAAAAGCAAATCCTTCGTAATTAGTCTCAATAATATGTGCTACAACATGTATCCAAAATCCACCAGATTCCATCCACGGAAAATTAATTAAAAGTTACTTTAAGTATTGCGAAAAGTGAATGTGACATATGTTTCTGATGAATGACGACAAATCTGTATTAGCTGAACTTTCAATTTTATTTTGCAAATGGCAAAAAGGAGAAAACACAAAAAATTAGCAATAAAGAAATATGATGTAAAGTCTGAAATATAAACACTCATTAATCAATATCGGAGTGTTCTGAATCAACCTCATATTGGTTGTGTACAAGGTAACACAACTAGATTCTTGGCATTGTCCACAAGTATCTGTACAAAGTAGATCATTTTTTCTGTAGCTACATCGCATTGTTCTACATTCCTTTGTACACTTGCAGCGGATAATAGTTAGAAGATCCCGTGGAGCTGGAGGCAAATCACTTAATTTTGGAAAATACTCATTGTTTCGCACAAACCATCCCCAAGAGAATCAACCAGCTTTCTTTCTTTCCTATCCACTCCAACATATGGTAGTAGCATCGGAATGAATAGTATTTCACTGCTGATGCAGTAAATGGCAGTCTCTCTGATTCAACGAAGCAATTTGATGAAAGCAATTTGATGACGCGATCTTTTCTTTGAAGATGTAATGACGTAGGACGTCTGTTTCATTTTGCTTGCCTCCAAAAAGTAATGCCATTGATTTCTTACCAGCTTCTTCAATTTCGTTCATAGACTTGTTCTCTGAGCAGAAGATCTGTGCTAATTGTTGTAGGTCATCACTAGTAAGAAGTTCTTAAATGCAGTGGTCTTGCCAATTCTATGTATATGTGATGTGCTGTCACAGCCTGTAAAAGCATGTAGGAAAAGCAAATACTTGCACATATCAGCTCCTAAAATATTTCTTATAGCATGGGTGTCATACACTGGCGAAAATGACGTGGATACTAGAATAACACTTCTAAAATATAAGGAGAAATCACTGTCCAAAGAATGGTACAACAGCAATATGAGCAAGTCAGTATCTTCTCCCAACACAATGGTATTAATACATTTAGACGATGCAACAGCTTCCCGCACAATGTCGATATCGGCATCGTCAATAGCATTAATTAATATGGCATCCTTTGCTACTGAGATTATCACCAATGAGATGTATTATCTTGGTCTTGTTCACAGCATTCTGCAGAAATTGTTCTTTCTTGCCAATAAAGGGATGTCCGGAGAGAAGTTCACTATGGGTGATAGTGTGGATTTCATACCTCGTCTCCTGTGTGCGCAATCTTTTATAGATGGGGTATTAGCGCTGTATCCATCAAAAACAACTGTGACTGAGTCATACCATTTCACTGTGATGTCTGCATAAGAACTTGCGATACAGCCGTATGTGACTCCAGTCTTCCAAGACATTTGATGAAGTAATAACCCTCCATCTACGACATAATTAGTTGTCCCTTGTGGTGTTTCTGCAGGGGCACTTGACATCTGGTGACTCTTGTGATCCAATAGTAATGTTCGCAATATGTCTGTTAATGCAATGTGCAAGTTTTGACTTTTCACCCTTTCTGAGAATGGTTGGAGACTCGAAAAGAGATGGTGGATATGCGCAATGTTCGTATTGAAATGCGTCTTTAAGGTTAACATGACCATTGCTTACAACAACGATTAGATATTGAAACAAAAGTAATGGGTCAATGCTTGAATCGTCAGTGTCATCAATTTTCACTCTTGCAATTGAAGCTAGTGTTTTTACTTTATCAGATCTTTCACAGGTGAATGAAAATACATAGTTTCCAGGAAGTTTAGCAACAATTCCACTTCCAATTTAAATGTATCATGAATATTAACATTATCAACGTCAAAGGTAACTCCGGTAACTATATTTTGAAGTGATGAGTCAGAATTAAATGGTTAACATTGTTTAAAAAATTCCACTATTTTTCCCCCATCTGCTCTATCTCGTAATAGTCTTGATTTATGCATGTCCTTGTGCTGATCACTTGTTGAGTATGATACATCTGTGAATACCTGCATTGCACTATTAAATTCACAACATACAGACATTGAAAGAACCCAAAGTGCGCGCTAATTATCTGTAAGGCCACTGCCTCTTGTCAGACCACCAGTAGTCTTGAGGGTAAGCATTAATACTTGCTCTATGACAAGGTCACTCCCCAGACCTGACCAAGATGTATCAGTTCTATGTATTATATGTAACCCTTTTTTGCAACGAAGCATACACACGGGATTTCTTCTGTGGAAGGTGCTGCATATCTTGAAGGTAAATGTATCCCGATTTAAGGTAATTTGTGTGACCAGCTACTGCAAAAATTGGTACACATTCATTAACTGCCTTTAATTGCAAGTTCCAGGAACCAGTTCGATCTGCTTGAACCAATTTACGCACAATGAAAACATTGCCTGATACTATATCCACAGTTTACTTGTCAGTGACATCCCTTTTATCTTTAAAGGTCATCCTTTTTATCTTTAATAAGCTTTTTTAATTGAAGTAATGGTTCATAACGTTCTATGTCATGAACAAATTTTGACGTTTTGACGAGGTCTTCATGCAAGTCTAAGATTTTTTGTACTAAACCATTACAGTCTTCATGCAAATACCTTCCTTACCAAGTACATTTTAAAAATACAACATTTCAAATTTAAATTAATTTTGATAAAAAAAGTACTTCAAATTTAGAATCAGCGTTAAAAATAATGATAAATAGATGTATCACAAGCCTGGTTTCGAATGGAATATATTTTGCCATTTCAACCAGGCGGCCATATTGGAAATAGTTAAGTACCACAATATTCCCGAGGAAGAATTTTAGTGGATTTTGGATATGTGTTAAGTATCAGTGTTCTGAGTCTATTCACACTGAATTTGCTTTTGTTGCAATTTTTTCAAGGTCGAACCATATTTTTACTTGACTACTGTTGGTAACCGTTGCTGCAGATTTGTTTGTTGATGTCGTTGTGGTTCTGAGATTACGCATCTAACGAATTAGAAAGAAAATATAATTCCTAAAAAGTAAAAGATTCCACAGTGTGAATTTTAACGTAAGATTAAGAAATATAAGATGATTAAAGTGGCATTTCTTAATCTCGTTTTAATATGAAAAATGTTTAATTAGGAAGCTAAACAAGATTTACTTCCTAACTTTTCATCCGACGAGTTTCATTGCCGAGGTATACAGTCTAAAAAGTGAATTTGTATATAAGTAGAACATAGATTGTGGACTCAGATTCATAGATTTATGTTATTTAACATTAACGATAGATGTGCTATCTTATCCCTATGCAAGGAATACAAGGTTCCATTTTTTTCCCTTTTACCACTTATCTCTATCTCTCTTTATTTTTTTTTAAAAACAATGTAAATAAAGTTGTTTTTTTTTTATCAAAATTCAAATCGTGGGGAAGCTCTACAACTGCCAATTACTTCAGAACCTATTACAAACCAAGTGAAACAACTCCGTATCATAGATGGAAAGGAAAGATTCCCTATTTATCACATCTTAAATCTTTGGATGTCCTTCCTATGTCTTAATAAGTCTGTTATTAAGGAAAGTTAATCGAAAAGTCTGTGAAACACATCATGGTTGAACACATCATGGTCTTGGAAGTACAAAAACTTATCGCCTCTTACATCGACTTTACAATAAGTACTCACGTTCATTTCGTTCGATGAAACATTCATGAATACTCTACAGGTAGATCTCCATTCAGATGAAAAAGACTCATCGAAAGGAGAAGTTGAGCTAATCCTTAGACATTCTAGTGTTTCCAAAAATGGAGAACAAATTAGATCATTGCGACATTAAAACAGCCTTTCTCAATGATGAAATTATTACAGTTTGTACGTAAATAATTTTAGAAATCACTTATTTGTATTTTTGTGGAAATTATTTATCTGTATTTATCTATATTTTATTCATTTTATTCGTTAACCGTTATTTATTTTAAAACATTCCTTTTCTATCTCCTAATTACTGATGTTCTGCTTAAATTTTCCGTTGCAGCCTTTGAATCAGTTAATTACAGTGCTCACGCCGAAAGATGAAACTCCCAGAATGCAACACAGATTAAAGATTTTCCTTTCCTGGCCGTTCGCTAACATTCAAACAGAAGAGGAGCGACCTCTTCTATTTGAATGTTAGCGAACGGCAGGAAAGGAAAATCTATAATCTGTGTTGCATTCGGGGAGTTTCATCTTTCGGCATGAGCACTTTAATTCGTTATGTTTTTATCCAATCATTCTGTATATTTTAGTCTTCTGATAAGATCAGCAGCCTAATATTTCCGTTTTGTCTGCCCTGTGGACAAGTATTATTAAAATCTCATTAAAATATCATTAAGCACAACAATCACAACAATCGCAACAATTGCGTCTTTTGCATCGCATAACAATACATTTATAATGCAACTCTACAACAATCCCAATAAACACAACAATCACATTTATAGTAATAAGGAAATTTAAAGCAATATCAATTATATTTTCTTATCAGAAGACGTTGCGAAACATTGTGATTGGTTATATCAATTATATTTTCTTATCAGAAGACGTTGCGAAACATTGGGATTGGTTATATCAATTATATTTTCTTATCAGAAGACGTTGCGAAGCATTGTGATTGGTTTACTAATCGCTTTCCAATTAATTAATCTTCCAATCAAATTTTTCTATGTAAAATCTATAAAAACCAATGTTTTTCATTTAATAAATTAATTCAGTTTCAGAACTTGACTCGTTGTTTTTCTATCTCAACGACTCTCCCACAAACACCATTACAATATTAAAGATGAATTATATATGAAACAACGTGAAGGATTCAAAGATAAGGTTCCTCTGGAATTAGTATATAAACTGACGAAATGTTTATAGGAACTCAAACAATCTGCACGTGCTTGGAATACAAAGTTAAATAGCATATTACTAAATGATGATTTCATAAGAAGCAACACAGATCAATGCCTACATTCAAAGATAACAGAAGAAAGACAGATTTTCTTACCTATATTGATATTAAAATGGCAGGTGAAATAGTGATGAATTAGATAATGTAGCTGGGTTATTAGCAGAGGAAGTGCAGATCTTGGAGTCTTGAAATACTATCTAGGAATTCAAGCAGACCGCGATGAAAAGGGAATTTTCCAAATTCGTCAAAAGACATATATCCAAAAGCTATTGGAAAAATACACGTTGGAAAACTCTAAGCCATCAACATTTCCTTTAGATCCAGGACACGGAATGTTACCTATGGATAATGGGCTGTTTTTCGAATAAAGAACTTTATAGGAGTTTAATGAGTGCTTTATTGTTCTTAAATGTAAACACAAGACTAGACATTTCTGTTTCTATTTCACTACTTGTAAAAAGTCTCTCGAAACATATTGAACCGAGACAAAACGGATTTTAAGGTATTTAAAAGGCACACCAGATTAAAAATTAAGACTAGGAAACTCACAAGACTACGTCGACAATCGACTTATTGGATATGCTGATATTGGATATTGGAGATACAACAGATTGCAAATCAAATATGGCATATATATTTTCGGAGCTATACAGTTGTTGGTGTAGTCGTAAACTGCTGTGTGTGACTTTATCTTCGACAGAAGCTGAATTTCCTGCTCTAGCAGAAACTTGACAGGAAGCAATGTAGTTAAAAAAAATTATTAGATCCATCTTAAAAATAAAAGATGTCCACTTGTGTTTGAAGACAACCAAAACTGTCTTAAGTTACTGAATGCATAAAACATAAATCGTAGATGAAATCCCATCGTAGAAAATGCCACTACAACAAGTGAAGGTCAATAAATTAAAAACTCTAAAAGAACTTTTAGAAATTGTTTTTGTCTCAAACGATTAAATATAGATAGAGTGCGATGCATAACAATGTTTAAATATCTAAGGTAGTGCGCTGTAAATGTAATTTATATGTTAAGCCTCAGATGATATAAACCAAGTGCTTCTTGTTTGTATTAGCGAAGGATTAAATTACGTAAATATGTTCTCGCATCTTATTCCACTGCTGCAAACACTTCTTCTAACAAAACTTTACTAGATTTAAGCTACTAGAAATTCATTTTTGGATTCTGAGAAATCTTTGATAAATATCAAGATAAGCTGACAATTGAAATGTAGATCCATTTTTTTCTTTTGAATATTAATTTTTATATTCGATGTTGATAACTTTTTTTTTAAATATATTACATCTTTATTCTCCTCAGGAACTAGGACTTAGTCAATTATCAATTAAATTGATACTTGCAGTGAAATAAAGAAAGAATGAATGAAATAGTTAAATTCAATACCCCTAATATTTTTTTAAAATTCTGTGACTTATTAATTAATTATAATTAATTAATTAATTATAATTAAAGCTTATTAATACTTCTGCATTGATGAAATATCATTTTATCATTACTAATTTCGTAATCTGTCACAATGAGAAAAGAAAAATTCCTTATTAAGAAAAAAAAAATCACAATTTGAATGTATTAAAATAAAATACGGAAGTATTCTACAAATAAAATCAACAAATAAATTATCAGGTTGGAAACTCTAAAATATCGGTTTGGTTGACCTGCAAACATCTATTTACTTCTTGGGATGTAATTAAAGCGAGCTTTTTGTGTGTTGTTATTTTGGTTGAAGGATCATTTCCATATTGCATTTGGTATCGCCTGGTCATAAGATTCTTTCTGAAATCACGTCCTGTTTTGTAAGTGAATCAAAATATGGACACGTTGAATATTCGACAGATGATGCTTTATGAGTTCTTACGAGGCTTATCAGCAGCTGAAGCGAAGAGGAACATA